>APFE030390542.1:33597-67374 GCA_000404065.3 Pinus taeda | reverse complement strand
AATTCCAAAGTAGTTTTTTAGTTAGGAATTGGTTGGGAACAGTTGAGGCCACGGGCACTAACAGGTGATCAGCAGGTAAAACCTGCGATCTCCGCCCAAAAATAAGGAGTTTTATATTTTTTTAAGTGTTTTAATACATATACGTGGGTTGGGTATATATGAACCCGCGTATACACAAGTTTAACTCGGGGCAATGTCGCGTACAGGGAATAAAACACTGTTTTTTAGATTTTGGACCAGGTCTGGAAGGAAGGGTTGCCCTAGGCCATGAGTGCAGCATCACAAACCATAATAGTGAGATTTGGAGCTATAACAGTAATGTTGCTTGGCCCGGGGGTCCCACCTTAAGCCCATGCTATCAGCCAATGCCGATCCACCGATTTTGGTGATCACAGTATCACACGGCCCGGTCCGTTATGTTATATCACATAGCTGCCTCCTGGTGAGATCCAATATTGCAGCAACAATGTTGCAACTCCTGGGACTCCCGTATTTACTTTTATCAACCCGGTAGTTCGTAACAAACTTGGAAGCGACGGTGCTATATGCACAAGTACTAGCCCTTGCCGTAGCTGTCACTTGGTCAGCTGGCACAAGTCTTCTAGGGGCTCAAGCCAACTTCTATGAGCTCTGGGAAGAGGTTGATTAAATAATGGATGGAAGCTAACTCGAAGGAAGCTAATCTATCTGCAGAAGGAAAGTGAAAAGTTGAAAGCAAACGCAAACCCTAGCAAACCTTAATTTTACCAGCTAGCCCTACTGATGCAAGAAAGAGGATGCAAGCTACTGGGAGAGATTCCATTGACTTCTAAGAGGATGAAATGCATATATCTAAGCTATGTCTACAGCAAAATTTGAGAGAACTTTTTTTTGTATTTTTGAATAAGTTGTCAGAATTATCATGCATGCGATTTTTAACTGCTTTTGACTGTGCAGAGGTGGATTGGCGAGAGGAAATGCTTGGAAGAGATCAGGAAGGTTTAGAGAAGGCCTAAGGGGTCACTAGAACCCTTCCTAAGATTTTCATAGAGTTTGGCATTCAAGAAACTGCCTTCGTGAGCTTCTACAGGAAGTCTGTAGGGGTTCTATAAGATGTCTGGAATTTCTACAGGATGTCTGTAATTTTCTACAGGATGTTCAGAAATGGGATTTTGGAGCATGGATTGAGGGAAAAAGGTGGAGGAATGAGTATGGAGGTGAAATAGGGGTGTAGGGGAGTTCAAGACTTGGAGGACGGAGTTGAGGAGTGGCGTAGATGGTTAGATTTTTTCAAGGAGGGATGAAACGATGTTGCACAAGAATATGAGAATCATGGCAAAGTAAGCGAATGTGGAAAATGCAAGGTAAGGGTTCTAAGTGAAGGATGAAATAGGTAGTTTTGATGGAGTATGTGTAGGTAAGGAAGGGTAATAGGTACTCTACAAGTGGTTTTTCAAACTGAACAAACAAACACTTATAAAACCTATGACTTAGTTACTTTACTCTATTTTGACCTAAGTAACAGCAAAAGGAAGGATGAACAATAGTTTATTCGAAAGGATGAACAACAGTTTATTCGAAATGAAATGCGTGAAATAACTTATGCAGCTAAGTAATCATCAACTGAAGCATTTAAACACTACTAATATCAGCATCTGCAAATGAGGATTCCAACACTAAGAATTGTATGACAGCAAGACAACGTTTTTGTTGGCAGCAATGTCACCTTTGTCCTAGCTCACAATACCACAGAGGGAGAGGTGAGATCAAAGGTGCTTGATGGCCTTTTTTTTGAAGATATTCACTGTTACTAATCTATCAACTAAATCTGAGCATGCAAAAGCAATCTGATCCTTAACCATGACCTATGTAATCAGCAAGTTGTTAATCTACTAAACATAAATTATTTTGCAAATACACAAAAACAAATAACAATACATGAAGGAGCCCTTGGCTCTTAGGTTGGGCCCAACCCGAAGAGCTACAGGCTCCTATAAAAAACTCAGAGCTGATTCCAAATAGAACTGCTTCTCATTATCCAAAAATAATCATCACAATAAAGTTATACAGCAGTAGCTACAAGAAAAAGAGATGGAAAAATGACAATACTCTAGTGCAAAATTACAATAGTTCCCAAAAGTAAACTACAAAGGCTGAGGCCTTCTTATTTATACACTACGAGGGGCCTAGCGGCCCTCCTAAATTCAAGGGGCTCAGATGTTCCAACTACAGTAAATAGTCACTATTCCCAAAGCTGCTTGGCTGCCTTTAAGATTCGTTTTGGTGGCCTGTTGAGCTCGAATTTTGAGGGTGGAGATTTCGAGGAAGGGTCATTTAATGCCGGTGAAAACCCTGCTACGAATCCTCACCTCAAGCTTCGCTGTCACCTATCCCATGATTGCTTGGTTTTGCTCCAAAACTTGTCCAAAAAACTTGAAATAACCACGTATTAGCCTCCCTAGTAGAGTGACCACCCTTATTCATTCAAACAACATAAGCATACTAAAAAACATGCATAATCTCTGAAAAATGGAGGATTGAACAAGGACAATTAGGAAAAATGAGCCCAATAAGTTACCCAATTCGAGGCTTATCATCACCCCCCTACTAAATGGGTTGCTCAACCTCTGAGCAACTAGTGCAACTCATCGTCCTGGATAGCCTTGACCGCCTCCCTCACATCCTAGGCCTCTGAAGTGATATCTTCTTCCCAGTCATGAAATCCTGCTTTGCTTTCCACTTCTTCCCACTGCTTGTGTTGCTCCTCTTCTCTCACTCCCTCCAACAATCCCAAAAGCAAGGGAGGACTGAATTTGAGGTCGATCTAGCTGGCTTGAAGATTCTACATGGACTGTTTGTAGAGAGGAACTCTTGCCAAGGCCTCCCTCATTCTTGTGGGGGTGTGGTATTCTCTAATCTTTAGGCTGTGGGACAGTGAATTCCACCTCCAAGAGCAAGCATGAACATAGTTATCCCCCAGTAGTCTCTCCATGTCCTCAAAATGGGCTATGGCTTGGGCTTGTCATCCCATGTAATCTGGTAGGGCCTGAGGGTCATTGCCAAAGTGCTGGTGGGTAGATATCAATGCTAAAGGATCCTCTGGTTCTACTCTAATCAATAGTGGCTCCTGTAGCTCTCTGTTCATAATGTTTTGGACCTCTTTTGCTCTCTTTTCTTCATGATTTAGCCAAGAGGCCAGGGCCATAAGTTGTACATCCCCTACCATAGCGTTAGGGTCCCACGAGTTCATGTTGGGAAGGGCCAAGTTGTGAAGGTAAAACTCTGATAGCTTGGCCTTGTCTTCAGATGAGCTGCTGTCACATAGAGCCATGAATTGAGAGTAGTTTTGAAATGGAGTGATACCTCTCTATGCTAAAGTGTTGATCTGAAACTACAACCACTGATCCTTGAGATATAGGGCATAGGATTTGGCCTGTTGCCTACACTATAGAGCTTCCATTGCCCAACTTGCCATGCAGGCCATTTGGGCTTCCTTTTCTTGTACCTGCTGCTTCAAAGGCTGTATCTCCAGGCCTTCTTGCAATTCTTTTTCCTGTAGCTGTTGATTCAACGTCTCAATTTTAGCCTGCATCCCTTCCCTTCTTTGCTGTTCATCAGGAGTTTCATTGGCTGTTGTGGGCTCCTCTTGTTGCTGTTGTCCACCCAAGGTGTGGGGCCTATCCCCCATAAGGTGTCCCTGTAACCGTAGTTGCTTTTTGAGCAGCTCATTTTCTTCTTGGAGCTTGGCCCGCTGGCTCCTGTCTATATGCCATACCAAAGCCAATTCTTTCCTTGCCACTTTGAGCTATTCCTTCAAAGGACCTATATCTGCCACAACCTTGGACTTGGCGATTTTCATCCAAGTGTGGGTCCTCACTCTCTCTTCCTCTAGTGCAAAGAAGAGTGGCACTGCATATTTTTGGGGAATTATCCTTCCCACCTCTAGCAAGTTGTAGTAAGAGCCCAGGTTGGGCTAGGGGCTTGGTTCCTCAATTTTCTCAGTCTTTTCCTCCTCTTGGTCTAATGTAGTTGCCTTCTCTTCCAACTCTTTGGTCTCCTTTAGCCTAGCCAATGTATCCTGTAGAATTGTCTCAGCATCCTGTAGAGAGGCCTTTGTGTCCAACATTTTCATTCTTTCTCTCCAGGTAGATGTCTTCGGGTTTCCCTGTTCATAAGTGATGGATGCCTTGGAGGGAGACCTCTCCTTTTGTGTAGTTAGGGTGTCTACAATCATGATTGGTTCTTTTGACGGTGGCTGGCGTCTGCCAGTATTTATCATCGTGCTCCTTCTTGCCTTAAAATACATAGAAGGCTCCCTTTTTCTCTTCCCTTTTTGCTCTGGGGTTGTGCTTAAGGCAGCAAGCACTATTGTTGTCTCCCTGGCCAAGATTTTGGGTGATTTCTCCTTTTTCTTTTCTACCTTCATTACTTCCTGTAGAAAGTCTTGTGCTAACTGTTTCCTGGCTTCCTGTAGAAACGGTTTTCTGGCTTCCTGTAGAAACGGTTTTCACCGTTTTGGCCTGCTTGGCTGAGGGTGTCTTCTCTTTCAATTTTGTTGTGGTTTCCTTGGGTGTGCCCTTAATTTCTTGGACTTTTACAGTCCTCTCTGCCCTGATTTTCAATCGTTTCTCCCTCGGTGTTTGTGCCTTTATTCCACCCACAGTTTTGGGCTCGGCAGCTTGGCCTTTCTCTTGTGTCTCTTCTTGTTCTTTCTGTGGTGGTATGTCTTGGGTTCCCTTACCCTTGGCTTTCTTTTTGGCTTCGAGGTGTCTCCCTTCTTCACTGCTAGATGAGGTGAGTTCCTCGGCCATAATTATTATATCATCATCTTTTGACATATTGCAGAAAATTTCCCAGGAGAGGGGGACAGTGTAGGTATGGAGGCCATCCTCTACCAAAAGATTGATGAGCCCATGATGGGCTAGCTGATCGGGTGTCCCTTCCTTCAGTTTTGTGCCACATTCAATCAATGATTTCAAGAGAAAATAGGGGATTCTTAACTTCTGCTCTGGGGGTAGATCCAACCCATGTCTTAGTTCTTTTAGCAAACAGAAATGATAGCCGTAAACAATACTGAACCACCCCTCACAGGTAATGTATTTCATAATTTGGAGACTGGCTTCACTCCACAGAGGATGTAAATTGTCCCTCCTTACCCCATTCCTATCTTCTGCAAACTGTTCCTCTGGTAGGAAGAATTCTTTCTTGGATTTTTGGCCTAGTCCTCTCTCCTCTTTGATCCAGGGCATCCCCAATGGAAAGTTAGTGACTTGGCTAATGAATTAAAGGGTTAGCTTTAAGGTCAACCCTCTGAAATTCATAGTGGTGAGTTTCCTTGATTTAGGTTGCAGAGATAGCAATAATTCTTCCGTTATTGCATCGTCGTGTCCCTAAATTTTGTCACAAAATGCCATCTAGTTGGCACGAGTGAAGAGGTCCACTACTGCGGGGTGTTCATGCAATTTTCTGGAATCCAAGGGTTCCTTCCTGATAAACCTTCATGGCATGGTGAGAGTACTCTGTTTTGGCTTGTGCTCTGATCAAAAAGGGTATTCTGTTTATGGTTTCTTCCCCTGAACTTTGAAGACAATGTCCCTCAGGTGTTTATATTTCACTTTGCACCAATTCCCTGGTTATATTGTTGTTGGCCCAAAACTCGACTATTAATAGGGAATTAGACTCCCACAGAAAGAGTGCGGAGCTTAATTTTCATCCTTAGCATGCATTCAACCACATAAAAGTCACATTCTTCATGCACAGGTTAGCCCTCATAGCAGTTTATCATTTTTATAGGAGGAATTTCTTAACAAGAATCATGGAGGAGAACTTAACGCAGAACTAATTGAAAAATTCCATGTATCATACAGGCAAACTGTTGTTCTTGACCCACAGGAAGACTTGCTTCTAATTCTCCTACTCCATATAGTTTAATTTACCACCTTTCAAAATATCATGCGTGGGAATGGTGTTTTCGAGCCTACCTCTCTTCGAAACTCCAATTTCGATGCAGGCAGTCGAGGTTTCTCTACTCTGGGGGGCTATGCCATGTTTCCTATAGAGATCCTTCCTGTAGAGAGCTTTGCCGGGTACTGGAGGACATCATGGTGCTTCTAAACAAGCCTGGAACACAGGAGGATTTTGAAACGTGCTGAGGAGCTTGGGCTAACAAACTGCAAAAGACAGAGGACGCATACTTTGTTGAAAACGGTTGCAAGTGTAAATGATAGTGGTTCATCGTGAGTTCTCGGCCGAGAAATTTCGAATTGCGGTGCAATTCCTAGCGAGGGGGTGAGGTTTCCAGGTCGATTTGTTAGCCAACATCACGACCATTATTTTCCTGCATGTCTCTGGCTGCCATTACTTCCCCTCTACCATTAACTACCGCCACCATTGTCAGTTTTCCGATTTCCCGAATGGACACTTCCCATGTGTCGGGTGCCCATCTCTTTGGCGTAAGAAAGCTTGTTCAGATCCCACGAGGCCATTCGACTAACTGTGGGTGGCCAGTTGACTAGCCATCGAATTCGTTCAATCCGCACCATTTCATAGACATGCAGTTTTCAGAGTATACTCTATGCAATTTGATGAATAAGGTTAGGCACTTACCTCCGTGGCCATGGACATGTTCTGCAGGTTTCGGGACATGGAATGATGGCTTTGCTCATTTTTGCTTCGTGCATAGGCACTGGAACTCCTTCTTTCATTGGCTGATGTTGTATGCACAGCTTTGGGACCCGATCCTGTGGTCGTAAACGCAACATGCATAGGCTCCGTCTGATTTCAACTGTTGAGGAGGTGTTCACATTCGAGCAGAGCTTGTTGCATGTTCCTTATGTCGATTTCAGCTGCTATTGACTCCATAGTCTGTACTCTAGATGGATCAACTGCTACAAGATTCTTGTAGGATATCCAGTAGTTGCTTCTCCTCCTGGGATGCAGGCTAAAGAAGCAGGGCACGTTCATTGATGAAGAGTCTAGGTAGAGCTTGAACAGGTAGTGTGTGCGAGCCTTTGTTGCTTGATTTTTTTACTTGAAATTTTCCTCTTTTTCTTTGTTGTCAACCTGAGGAAAACAAGATTTTTGAAATGACTGTGCAGGAACACATGACCAGGAGGGTGATAGAGGTGTCAAGAGATGGAACAGGGCACCACATGGTGTTTGATTGGATAGAGGTGTGGCTTCAAGTCTAACAAACTGATCCCAACCATCAGATTCCCTCTCAAACTTGAATTTGACTCATCTGAAAGTTCTACAAAATGTTTCCTATAGAAATTCAGGACTTCCTGTAGAAAATCCTGTAGCTTCCTGTAGAAAAGCCTGTAGCTTCGTGTAGAAAGCCCAGAACTTCCTGTAGAATGTCTACTCTCAACTCGAATGTGACCAAATCCTAGGAGAGGTGAGTGACCATGGAGGGCGTGTCTGATGGGGTGTCCTTAAGCCTGGTACGGACCCCTGTCCTCATTTTGCATGCCCTCCTTTCTTGCAATGTAGGATGTCCTGCAACCTGCAATTACTTCACAGAGAATAGTTCTGTTTTCTTTTTTTTTTTCTTCTTTTTTTTCTCTCTTTTTTTTTGAGGCAACGAGGGTGCCTCAAAGAGGTTTTCACCCAAGGATTTTTTTATTCCACATTTTCTATTTTTCTAGGGAAAGCTGGGGCACCTCCATGAGGTTTTCACCCTCACTGTCTACCCTGGGTGCCTCAGAAAGGTTTTCACCCAAGGATCTTTTTTATTTCTATTTTTTTTTTTTTTGATTATCAAAGTGTGGGTGGAATAGGGGCAGAGCCCTGCTCCACTACCAGCACTGATTTTTCCAAAGTTTCAATGAAATCCTACCTTGAAAGAGGTTTCTTGTAGATCTTCAACTGATGCCCATTAACAAGCATGGGGATGGCTTCTTCATCAATGGTCCAGATAAGGACTAAGCCATTGTCATTACACTTCTCCACTGCATATGGTCCTAGCTATCTTTTCCTCAGATTTCCTTTGAAATCCTTGTATCTTGAGTCATACAGCAGTGCCCAATCTCCTGGCTGGAATTGCTTTTCATTAAGGTGTCGGTTGTGCCATATCTTCCTCTGAAGTTAAACTACTTCTGAGTGGAGGAGGGCATGCATTCTTTGTTCATCCAATCCATTCAGCTGCAGTAATTTTTCATGTTTAGCATGGCTGAGATCTAGGTCCAGCTGAGCTGCGACCCTCAATTTTTTATACTCGAACTCTATGGACAACAAAGCTTTCTTCCCGTAGACCAGCTCATAAGGTGTGAAACCGGTCATAGTTTTCCAAGTGGTGTTGTAGGCCCAGGTGGCCTCAACCATGCGATCTTCCCAATCCTTTCTGCTTCTGCTCACAACCTTAGTCAAAATCCCTTCCAATGCTCTATTAGTGACTTCCACCTATCCATTTGCTTGGGGATGATATGGGGTGGAAGTCTTGTGCTTGATCTTGTGATGAGCGAGCAAATCTTCAATCAGGTTGGAGGTGAATTGGCTTCCTTGATCAGTGACTAACTCTCTTGGGTAGCCAAAATTGTAGAAGATGTTTTCCCTTAAGAACTCAGCCACTTTCTCTTCTGTCGCTGCCTTGATTGCCTTTGTTTCTGCCCACTTTGTCAGGTAGTTGGTGCACACAATGATGTAAGACCTTTGCTTTGAAGGAGGGTTGATAGGTCCCACGAAATCCATGCCCCACTTCTCAAATGGCTCGAAATTCACTCGAGATTGGACGGGCATTTCATCCCTTAGAGTAGGTTTCCCCATCCTCTGACATCGATCACACTGCCTGATGTATCTTCTGACATCTTGATGAAGAGTAGGCCAATAGTAGCCAGCCTGTAGGATTTTGAAGGTGGTACTTTTTGCTGCAGAGTGGCCTCCACATGGTCCATCGTGACAGGTTAGGAGGATGTCAAAGACTAATTCTTCCCTAACACAATGCCTCAAGTTCTGATCTGGGCTGAGTTTAAACAGGTTGGCCCCAATCCAAGTGAATGGGGCACTCTTCCTCACGATTTTTCTCTTCTCCTTTGAGGACAGATGTGGAGGGAACTGTGCTGAGACCAAGTAGTTTGCTATATCAGCAAACCATGGAGAGAGTACTAAAATAGAAAACAAGTGTTCATCCGACATCTGGTCATCCACTGTCCCTTCCTCACCTACAGGAAAATCCAATCTAGATAGGAAGTCAACAACAACATTCTCCTTACATGGCTTGTCAACAATAGTCAAATCAAATTGTTGCAACAAAAGTAACCATCTAATGATACAAGAATTCACATCAGGTTTATTGATTAAATATCTAATCGTAGCATGATCAGTGTGTACAAATGTTTGATAACCAGTGATGTAGTGTCTAAACTTGTTTAAGGAATGGACTATGGCCAGGAACTTTTTCTCGGTTACCGTATAGTTCATCTCTGCCTTGGGCAGGTTTTTGCTAACAAAGTATATGGCATATGGAAATTTCTCCTCAACATGTCCTAAGGCTACTCTTATGGCTTTGTTCGAGGCATCGGTATGGATGTGAAAAGGTAGGGCCCAGTTTAGACCTCTCAAGATTGGGGCGGATACCAGCTTACCTTTCAACTCATCCAGAGCCCCCTTGCAGTCATTAGTCCATTTAAATTCGACATATTTTCCTAAGAGGCTAAACAATGGCGAGGCGAGCTTACTGAAATCTTTGATGAATCTTCTATAATATCTTGCCAAGCCTGGAAAACTCCAAACATCTCTCACCTTTTGAGGAGGTGGAACCTTCTGGATGATAGAAATTTTGTTAGGATCCACCTGCAATCCTTGCTGAGAAATGGTATGACCTATCATGGTCCCCTTAGTCATCATGAATTCACATTTTTCAGGACTGAGGGACAGGTTCATCTCAATACACTTTCTTAAAACTTTTCCCAAGTTGGACAAGGCTTCTTGGAAGTTAGACCCATAAGGAGCAAAGTCACCCATATAGATTTCCACCAAATCATGAACCAGCTCAGCAATTGTGCTCAATACTACTCTCTGGAAAGTGGCAGGAGCATTGCATAGCCAAAAGGGAAGGACTCGGTAGGCAAAGGTACCCCATGGACAAGTGAAGGTGGTATTATCTTGGCTTTCCGGGTTGATTTGGATTTGATTATACCCACTAAACCCATCTAGGAAAGAAAAGAACTTCTTCCCTACTAGTCCATCCAACACTTGATCTATGAGAGGAAAAGGGAAATGGTCTTTCTTGGTGGCCTTGTTAAGTTCCTGGTAATCTACACAGATTCTCCACTTCCCGTTCTTCTTGGGCACAAGTACTAGAGGTGAAACCCACTCACTATCGGAGATGGGGTAGATGGATCCTACATCCAATAACTTTTGCAATTCCTCTTTGACAATGTCTTTAAGGGCTGGATTCATTCTCCTCTAAGGCTGCCTGACTGGTTTACAATCCTCTTTAATCTAAATATGATGGGTGCAGACCAAAGGATGGACTCCTTTCATTTCCTTATAACTCCAGGCAAAAGGCTCCAAATGGCGATTCAACAAACTACACAACTCCTTCTCCTGGGAGGGAGATAAGGAGGAGCTGATCTTTAAGGTTCTTTTAGGGCCAAATTCCACACTCTTAACTCTAGGAGAGGTTGGATCAGTCACACGGAGGTCCACTAGAGCACTGGCTTGGGTATCTTCCACCAACTCTTCTAATGACAGTGCATTAGGAGGTGGATTTTGAATCAAATTCTCAATCAAGTCATCCTTAGTTTGAGGGCCTCCCTTGGTGGCTTCTATGTGCACAAAGGTGCAGAGTAGACCTCATCCTCATCTCCCTCTTCCAACGAGAGTGGTAAGTCATGTTCTAGCAGTGGTTGGGTAGGAGGATAAAGGACTAGCTGCTTAGAGATAGGCCCATTCTTGATGGTCATGCTCCCAGCTCGACAATTGATGTAAGCATCCATAGTAGCTAACCAAGGCCTTCCCAAGAGGAGGAGGTATCCAGTAAGTTTAGCCTTTGGCTCAAGGACCAAGAAGTCAGCAAGGTACTCCCAAGAGTCAATAGAGACCAGGACATCTTCCACAATCCCTTCGGGAGTCACGGTGGAGCGGTCTGCTAACTGCAGTACTTTCGAGGTCTTCCTTAGGGAACTCAGAAGGTTGAGTTTAAGCATAGTGTCCCTTGTCATCGCATTAATGGCAGCCCCTAGATCAATCAAGGTATGGGGGATTATGGTGCCATTGATGTGGACATCAACTACAAGACTCCCAAGGTCCAAATATTTTGGATAGATTACTTTCTCCAACATCAGATTGGATAGTTGTCCTATGACATTGATAGTCGGGGCATCTCTCTTGTGCCTGCCAGGGTGCTTGAAACACTTATCCTTGATCAATTTTTTGTATATTAGTACATCTTTTGTGGCCTAGAGAAGTGGTATTTTCACACACAACTGCTTGAGTTCTCCCAGAAGTTCAGTCTCCTTTGGGTTTGGTTGCGTGGTGACTGTTAGTCACTCAGGAAAGGGTGGAATGACTGGGTTCACTTCCCTGTTTCTCTTCCTCTTCCTCTAGGGGAGGAGGCTGGTGTTCTGGAGGGACCTTCCCAGATCACAGGTTGATCTCCTGGATCTCCACAACATAGGTAGGGCATGTTGTTTCCCCAGTATATACCTGCTGGGCCTGTCTGTTGTTGGGGTTTGGGTTCGGTTGAGTAGGCATCTGGGGTTGTCTTGGAGGAGCAGGAGGTAATGGTTGTTGTTGAGCCAGTGGTGAAGGTAGAATGGTGGGAGGAGAGTTTTATTGGGGCCTCCACCCCGGTTGAGGTGCATTCCACTGAGGTTGTGGTTGGACATGAGAGTGAAACGAATGAGTAGCAGGTTGAGTATGGTATTGAGATGGATAAGACCATGGAGGAGGTGCGGACCAGGAAGGATGAGCAAGGGGGCCCTAAGAAGGTATATGAGTAGATTGGTTGGGGTTGTAATAAGCTTGGGATGTCCCTTGCATCCCCTGTTGGTAAGGTCTGGGCCCATGTCGCCTCCTTTGGTTGAGGAAGTAGAGAGGTTCAGTAGTCGCCTCAGTCCCCAGGTACATGGCTTTAAATCCAGACAAGGTTGGGCAATTGTTGGTGGGGTGGTCTTCCTCACAAACGAAACACACCTCTATTGATGGACACTCATTCTTAGGGTGGTTCCTCGTGCATATGGGACAGAAAATGGCTAAAGCCCTCTCAGCTTCCTCTTTCTTTTGTTGAATTCGGAAGGTATCAAGTTGCATCGCAATGGTCTGTCTCATCTCATTTTTGAGGTCTTCCATCTGATTAGGAAACTCATGCTTGGAGAAGATGGTACCAACTGAAGGTGGATTCCCCCTTCCTCGTTTCCTGGCTGCCCTCAAATGGTTTCTAAACATAGTCTTTATGTCCTCATAGGGTAGTTGGTAGATGTCTCCTCCAGCTAGAAAGTGAAGGGTATCTAGCAGGTCTTCAGGGACTCCTCAAAGTAGAACCAACTTCAGAGATTCAGGGTCAAGTGTGCACCTGCCCCATTTATAACTAAGCTAGAACCTTTCCTCATAGTCTTCTAAAGACTCATCATTTCCCATGGTCATCCGAAATATTTCTCCCTTTGTTTCCTTTAAACTACAGTAGTCTCGGTATTTGTTGTTAAAGGCTTGCTGCATCTGAGCCCAAGTAGTGATATTGTTTCAAGGTAACCCCATGAACCAGCGGAGTGCTGCATCCTTGAGGGTAGAAGGAAAGAGTTTCAACTGTTTCTCATCCTCAGCATAGTCATAAGTTCGACAAAGGACAACAAACTCAAACAGGAAGGTATCAGGGTCTTCAGTGGTCAATCCATGGAAGTGAGGTAAGGCTGAGGGACTTAATGTTTTTCATTTTCATGTCCCCATTAGTCTCTCAGATGGGAAAAGCACCTTCTATTCTCTTGTTATCTCCCATACCATTTCTCCATTTAGCCATGGTCTCAAGAGGGATGTTCTCTTTCTCTTCTTGTGTTATAGGATCTTCATATATCTCAGGAGGTTCACCTATAGGTTCTTTTGGATCATGGCCACCAAAGAAGAGAGAAGGGTGACTTGTGATGTGGTGGGGGTGTTGGGTAAGAATTTTTCGATATTGTCTCTATTCCTACAAGCCATGGAATGAAAGATTTTTGGCTGCTTTTTTTTTTTTTCTTCTTGTACCTGCAAAACTGAAAATAGATTGAATTGTAGCTATCTAAAATCTATCTTTCCAAAATGAAAATGTGGAATTGAAATGAAAGCGGGAAAGAACTAATCTATTTTGCTGAATTGAAATTGTAGGAATGAAATGCTAGGCTACACTTGCGAATTTGAAATTGCAAAATTGAAATGCTACTCTACGCTTGCAGAATTGAAATGCTAGTCTAGGAAAGTAGGAAATGTATAGCCTACTTTTGCGGAAATGAAATTGCAGAATGGAAATGAAATAAACTACTTGGTAGAAGGTTGTAGAAGAAAATAGAAGAAAAACAACAATCACGAATACTCTTACGCTTCCTCAACAACGACGCCAAAAAGAGTGGTGAGCTCTAGTATTGCAACAATAATTCTACAACTCCTGGGACTCCCGTCTTTACTTTTATCAACCTGGTAGTTCGTAACAAACTTGGAAGCGACGATGTTGTATGCACAAGTACTAGCTCTTGCCGCAGTTGTCACTTGGTCAGCTGGCACAAGTCCACTAGGGGTTCAAGCCAACTTCTATGAGCTCTGAGAAGAGTTTGATTAACTAATGGATGGAAGATAACTCGAAGGAAGCTAATCTATCTGCAGAAGGAAACTGAAAAGTTGAAAGCAAACGCAAACCCTAGCAAACCCTAATTTTACCAGCTAGCCCTACTTATGCAAGAAAGAGGATGAAAGCTACTGGGAGAAATGCCATTGACTTCTAAGAGGATGAAATGCATATATCTAAGCTATGTCTATAGCAAAATCTAAGAGAACCATATTTTTGTATTTTTGAATAAGTTGTCAGAATTATTATGCATGTGATTTTTAACTGTTTTTGACTGCGCAGAGGTGGATTGGCCAGAGGAAATGTTTGGAAGAGCTCAGGAAGGTTCAAAGAGGGCCTAAGGGGTCCCTAGCACCCTTCCTGAGAGTTTCACAGATTTTGGCCTTCAAGAAACCACCTTCGTGAGCTTCTACAGGAAGTTTGCAGGGGTTCTACCGGATGTCTGGAATTTCTACAAGATGTTTGTAATTTTCTATAGGATGTTCAGAAATGGGATTTTGGAACATGGATGGAGGGAAAAAGGTGGAGGAATGATTATGGAGGTTAAATAGGGGTGTAGGGTAGTTCAAGACTTGGAGGACGGAGTTGAGGAGCAGCGCAGATGGTTAGATTTGTTCAAGGAGGGACAAAACGATGTTGCACAAGAAGATGATAATCATGGAAAATTAAGCGAATGAGGCAAATGCAAGGTAAGGGTTCTAAGTAAAGGATGAAACAGGTAGTTTGGATGGAGTATGTGTAGGTAAGGAAGGGTAATAGGTACTCTGCAAGTGGTTTTTCAAACTGAACAAACAAACACTTATAAAACCTATGACCTAGTTACTTTACTCTATTTTGACCTAAGTAACAGCAAAAGGAAATGAACAACAATTTATTCGAAATGAAATGCATGAAATAACTTATGAAACTAAGAAATCATCAACTGAAGCATTTAAACACTACTAATATCAGCATCTGCAAATGAGGATTCCAACACTAAGAATTGCATGACAAAGCAAAACAACGTTTTTGTTGGCAGCAATGTCACCTTTGTCCCAGCTCACGATCCCACTGAGGGAGAGGTGAGATTAGAGCTGCTTGATGGCCTTTTTCTGGAGATATTCCCTGTTACTAATCTATCAACTAAATCTATCACTAACCATGACCTGTGTCATCAGCAAGTTGTTAATCTACTAAACAGAAATTATTTTGCAAAGACACAAAAACAAATAACAATACATGAAGGAGGCCTTGGCTCTTAGGTTGGGTGCAACCCCAAGAGCTACATGCTCCTATAAAAAACTCAGAGCTGATGCCAAATAGAAATGCTTCTCATTATCCAAAAATAATCATCACAAGAAAGTTATACAATAGTGGCTACAAGAAAACGAGCTGGAAAAATGACAGCACTCTAGTGCAAAATTACAAAAGTTCCCAAAAGTAACTCCTAAATTCAAGGGACTCGGCTGTTCCAACTGTAGTAAATAGTCACTCTTCCCAAAGCTGCTTGGCTTCCTTTAAGATTCGTTTTGGTGGCCTGTTGAGCTTGGAGTTTGAGGGTGGAGATTTCAAGGAAGGGTCATTTAATTCCTGAGACAAACCCCCTACGAATCCTCACCTCAAGCTTGGTTGTCACCTGTCCCAAGATTGCTTGGTTTTGCTCTGAAACATGTCCAAAAAACTTGAAATAACCACGTATTAGCCGCCCTAGTAGAGTGACCACCCTTATTCATTCAAACAACATAAACATACTAAAAAACATGCATAATCTATGAAAAATGGAGGATTGAACAAGGACAATTAGCCAAAATGAGCCCAATAAGTTACCCAATTCGGGGCTCATCACCTCTGACACGATATGTCGGGGATCGGGATTAGGGGTGGCTTCCCCTTTTCACTTAAATCTTCCTTGGACCTCCTCCGATTGTGATTTTCTTCATAAAGCCTCTTAGGCAATTTTTTTTGAAGATTTACCTCTTATATGAAGTATTTTAGACTTAGAGGTTTATCCAGGATCCATTTTTGGTCTCTAAAAGATTGATATACTAATTTGGATAGTACGTGAGAGTAACAACACCCTGTTCTTTTAGCCTCCACACACTTTCCCTGTATAGTGCCTCTGAACCAAAGTCTCTGACCACATTCCTTTTTGGGTGGGCTGGTCTTCCTGGGAAGAACTATATTCCTCCTTGCCTTCCTACAGGACTTCTTCTAAAATGGTCATAGAATGTGGTTTTGACTTATTTTCCTTGATCATTGATCCAAGGTGGCTCAAACAAATGTGAAGTACATCTGCTCCACAAAAAATTCATTTGTACCTGTTTGATAAGCTGTCAACAACAACTATTAACAACAACAGAAACACAGACAACAATTGGATGGCCTAAACTCTTGCTTCATCAAAAGAAACAGATTTTCACATCTTGTGAACAACTCCACGTCTTATATCTGCATACAAATGATGGACTAGATAAAAGGCCCACAAAACATGCCTTTTAACAAATGACCCCTCAAGTGAAGCATTTAGAAAAAGACCATTAAGACTCTTTTTCCAAAACATGAAACACTTCCATCATTATCTCCATTTGGAGACCAAGTTAACTTCTCCCAAGTTCGGATGGCATCACATGCATGTCAAAGCAATCAACCCTGCAAGTTAATTACACATACATGTTCAAAACAAGGAAATCATCAACATCTCTATGTTCATGCATGTCCTACTCATGCATGCATTTCATACTTTAACTTTCACTTAAGTACATTGTACTTTCCAAGATGAAATGAAATATAATGTTGATCCATCAATAGACATGTAATCTTAATCAGATAAGAACTCTAACCATTCCTTACCAATCCCTTTCAAAGGTACTACCTTTGTTTGCACATCAACATCATCATGTGAATCACTTTGAGACACATCATTCATGGAATCTTCACTTCCATTTTTGCCATCTTCTCTTTCCACATTCTTTAGCTTTAGTGGAAGCATTGTTGGATTTAGTTTCCAACACTTTTTAGCAAGATGTCCTTGTTTATGGCAGTAAGTGCACTGCATGTGCATCTTCTTGATAGTATGATTTTCCTTGTCCAATGGACCTTTGGCTTCTTGCTTCTTTTCCTTCAAAATTTTCTTGTATGTGGCCATTCTCTTCCAACATCTAGAAACATTATGGTTATCCAATTGACAAAAGGAACATGCAATCCTTTTCCCATACATATGTGGAAATTTATCATGATTTGCACAATCAAAAGGAAAATGTTTAGAACTAGATTTATACCTTTCTCTTTCACCTTTATTACCTTCATGATTAGGTTAATCAAATGAAGAAGTGGCTCCCTTTGGAGCACCATCGATCTCTTCAAGGTTGTTAGAGTCTCCCCAACTCTCTGGTTCAAGTGTGTGCTTTTGAACACCTGCAATGCAACCCCTTCTTCGAGCTGCTTCAATGGCCTTCATGGCAGCTTTGTAACTTTCTCCATAAGCTTGTCCATAGCTAAGACCCAAATACTTAGTCCTTTCCTTAATCATTATTGGCTCAACAATAGCTTGTGCATGTCCACCAAAGCCTTTTCCTTCATAGCCCATCTTAGACATTAGCTTGGAACCTATGCCTCTAGTATGTTTTTCAAAAGAACCAATATAAGCATCCTTAGAGGAATTTAAAGACAAACTGGAATGGTTTACCTCTTCTTCAAGCTGATACTTGACTAAGGCTTCTTGGGGAACAAAGAGTTGTGTCTCCAACTCACGCACCCTTTTCAGGTTCATATTTGCAATATGAAGTTGCCTCTCCATTTCTTGCAATTTGTTAGAAAGCAACTGCTTCTCTTCCTTCATGGAATTTCAGGAGTTCGGTTAATTGGCTTTCATTTTCTTCTATTTTCTTGGATTTTATTTCATTTTATTAGATTTTGCCTAATTTATTGATTTTCAGGTCATTTCAAGGAAATTGCTCTCTAAGTTTGCTGCTCTTCCTTCTATCCTCATACATTTCTCTCACCATATCCATCATGGTGGACAATTCTTGCTTCATGTCTTCATCAAAGAATCTTGCGAAGAGAGTAGAATTTGAGGACCCACTTGTAGAAATTGTCATGAAAAAAAAAAACTCCAATAAGATAAATAAAGAGCTTATTCAACAACCTTTTGCAACAAACCTCGTGTGCTCCAAGGATTGCCTTGAGGTCCTTTCATATAAGAAGAGTTCCTTCAACTCTCTTTCCTTCTTGTCCTTCCTGGATTGAGCTATCAATAGCTTTCCCCTTACCTCTGCAAACTCAGAAAATAGTTAGTCTGCAAAACAAACATACCTCAATCAAAGAATCAACCCTTGACTGCCCAAACACCTTTCAGACAAGCAATTTTTGCTCAGTTAATCAAGAATTCTGATATAACCTTCTTTGAAGGTGGTTAACCAAACCTAAGCTCTGATACCACTTGAACTAAAAATGGGGACTTAGGCTTCTTGTTTAACTTAAAAGAACCTCTCCCACTTCCAAAGCTTTAAATATTCCCAAGTCTCATTGATTAACCAATTCGGAATTAAAAATGCTTGAAAATATAGGTGTATGTTGGTGTTTGTTTTTTATTGATTATATGCTTTAAATTATGTTGTTGTGCTATAAGTTGATGTGCTTGAACTCATATATAAATACATATAACAATGAATGAAGTAGCAGAGACATTGGAACAATACAACACACACAAAACAACAATATTAATTATGAGTTGACCCAAAACTCCTGGGCTACGTCTCCGTGAGCTCTGGTCAACTCAACTAGGCTTTCTAGGATTATGGTATAAGTCCTTTTTACAAGCTCTTATCTCAACGCTTGCTATTTTACACAGAAACGATGGGTTTAGACACCATTTTATCCCTTGACTCTTGAAACTCTCGGCTTTCTGGTTCTCGGCTCTCGCTTTGGCTCTTGGCTCTAGCTCTTGGCCCTAGTTCTTGGCACTGGCTCTGGCTTTGGCTCTTGGCTTTGGCTTCTTTGGCTCTTTGTCAGTTTACAACCCTCTAGCTTTCCACTTGAACTCCAAGTGACTCCCTTGGCTATGTACACTTCAGCATTTGTTCTCCGCGCTGCTTGTTTGGCTGTTGCCTTTTTGTGCTACTCTCTTACGCCTTAGCTTCCCCTTTAGCTTCACTTTTTTCTTATGCTCAATTTCAATAGCAGCTCCAACAACAACCCCCTATCTCTAATATTGATGGCTTTCAAGCCAATTGATTATTGTCTATTCATTTTCCCCTTCGAGCTCTTCGGCTCCCGACCTTTGTCTACTCAAATCCCCTTTTAAGCATTTAACAATCATTTGTTAATGCTTTCAGAGAAGGTGGCCACCTGTGCTATAATAGAAGGGACCATCGGGCCTCTGAAATTCCAAAAATAGACGTTCTTTATTTACACAGAGAAATACATTCAAACACGGGAAAAATCCGACAAAATACTATTCACCAGACTTCAAATATCCATAAATCCGTCCTATACTTCTATCGGGTCTGCCTTTTAATTTCTTATCACATCTACACCATTGATCCGGAAGATCTAGATCCAACAATTTTGGTTCATTTTGGGTGGCCCATGCGTATAGGAGTTAACCGCCAAAAAAGAGTGGATTTCTCTCTCCAGGGCCTTGACACGTGGCAGCGAATGTATGACCTGGAGTGGAGCTCGACGAAAACCTCTTAACGCCTTTGGTCCTCCCAAAATTCCACTTGTTTCAGACTTGAAATAATATATTTGCATTCCTAAACCCTTTCAGGTCCAGTTTCATCACATCAGTGCTTCCCTTCGTATTTCATTAAATAAATGAAATACACAAAAATAAATAGAAAATTGTCATTTCATGGATCTCAAAATATATCAACTATCCCTATAGCCTCATCAGGTCTAGCTATCGCATACACATATAGATGTGTAGCCCTACTCCGTTGTGTAGTTATGATTCGATATTGCATTACGACTGGTCACAATTGCATATCGCATAGACCCGGGGTTCTATGCATATGGCATGGCCTTTGCCGATGATGATCCGCCGAATTCGGTGATTGCAACGTTGCTCGACCTAGGGGTCTCGCCTTAAGTCCATGCTATTGATCGATGTCGATCTGCTTGCCATTTATGAAACCAACGTTTCGGACTAACTAGGTGAGTCCATCATCAGGGCAATGAGATCTGTCATAAGGCAGATCTCATTGCCCTGATGATGGACTCACCTAGTTAGTCTGAAATGTTGGTTTCATAAATGGTTCATAGGTTTTTCCACTAACATTAACATTCTGCCAGCCTGTATGGAATCTCTCTTTAAAACACATGATCAACATTTTTAACATGCTTCTTAAGAAATGACACATTGAAAACATCATGGAGTTTCACTATCTGAGGAAGGGCAAGTCAATATGCACTAGTCCAATCCTTTCAAGAATATTGGAGGTCCAAAAAGATAAGGTGTCATCTTGGCACATGATATAATCCTCAAGGGCCTCTTCTTGGGCTTGATGCACAAGTACACCTATTCTGCAACATAAAAGTCCCTAAAAGACCTGTTTCAATCTGCATAAATTTTCTGTTTGCCCTGTGCTTCCTTCATATTATTCTTGAGTACATGGATTTCCTATTCCATTTATGCTAACATATTTGGACCTATCAAAACCTTGTTCACTACATCACTCAAATTTATGGGAGTATTACAACTCTGCCCATATAGTGACTCAAATGGACTCATCGTTAATGACTCTTGATAACCATTATTATAAGCACATTCAACCAATGGAAGTTACTCCTCCCATATCTTTTGTTGATGCATCACCCACATCCTCTACATGTCCTCCAATATCCTATTAACCCTCTATGTCTTTCCATATGTGTGTGAATGATAAGTTTTGTTGAAGGCCAACTATACCCAAACCTGAAAATGAGTCTTTCTAGATTCTAGAAGTGAAGTTGGCATGCCTTTCTGGCATAATTTTCTTCGAAACATCATGAAACCTCCATATATCTTTGAGGAAGATTTATGCTACATCATTAGTTGATTATGAAGACTTCACTAGAATGAACTATGCTACATTTGTCAACCTATCATTGAAAACCATAATAGAATCATGCTGTCTTGATGTCCTTGCAAACTTGTAATGAAGTCCATGGAAATGACCTCCCATTTCTACTCTGGTATCGAAATCAACTGTAGTAGACCACGTTGATGCTTATACTTTTATTTTACCTATTGGAATTCCAAGCAACTAGCCACGAACTCTACCATTTAGTTCTTCAATATTAGCTAATATTAGAACTTATTGACTGTTGTCAATGTCTTAGGATATTCTAGGTGAGATGAATATGGATTATCATGAAATTCCCTCAAGATAAGCTTCTTGAGTTCATTATTGTCAGGCACATATATCATGTCCCTAAATCTGACCAAGCTGTCTACTGTGAGATGGTAGTCCAGATAATGATCCCCTGTACCCTATTGTAAGCTATGCATAAACTCCCTATACCTGTAATCTTGTTGTCCTTCTTATGAGATCCGATCCTGTAGGTATGTCCCATAGGAGCTCATAGTTGTTGTATGATTCACCTGTATCCTCCTACTAAGAGCATCTATAACCTTGTTCTCTTTACCTTTAATGTTCCTAATCTCAAAGATGAACTCACCAATCATGTCCAACCATACAACTTTCCTATCATTCAAATTCAGCTGGTCAAATAGATACTCCAATGCATTTTTATCACTCATTAGTACAAACCTCCTACCAAGAATATAATGTCTCCACATCCTTAATGCATGAATGATCACTGCCAACTCAAGATCATATGCTGGATAATTATTCTCATGCTTATTCAGTTTCCTTGATTCGTAGAATACCACCTATCATTCTTTCATAAGGACTCCACAAAGTACTCACTTTCAAGAATTTATGCACACCACAAACTCTTTATATGGATTTGTAATCTTGAAAATAGGATAATTTGTCAAGAACTACTTTAATTGTTCAAAACTTGAAGCACATTCATTTGCCCATTCAAATTTCTTATGTTTCCTTTGCAACTATATAATAGGATAAGTAATCTATGAGAAGTTCTTGATGAACCTCCTATAATACCCTACTAACTCCACTCCATGAATGATCTTACCTCATCCACACTTCTAGGAGCTGAATATTCCATGGTAGCCCTTACCTTCTCTGAATCCACTGCTATGCCTTCCTTGGAGACCACATGCCCCAGGTAGTGTACCTATGTCTGAAAGAAGCTACATGTGATAAGCTTGGCATACAATTGATTCTCTCTTAGCAATCTCAATATTGTTTCCAAGTGGTCAACATGTTATTTATCATTCTTATAATATAACCGTATGTCATCAATGAATACAATACCAAACTTGTCCAAATAAGGACACATCGTACTATTAATCAAGCACATAAAAGTAGCCAGAGAATTAACAAACTCATAATGCCAATACATAGTTTGGAAAGTATTCTTATAGATGTCCTCTTCCTTAATGTGTACCTAATGGTATCCATATCCCTGATCAATCTTCAAGAACATTTCTACTCCATTCAACTGGTTAAATAAGTCATTAATCCTTGGAAATAGATACATGTTATTGAAGGTCACCTTGTTCAACTACATGTAATAAATTCCTAACCTCAGAGTACCATCCTCCTTCTTCACACACAATACTGGTACAACCCAAGGTAATACAATTGGCCTAATGTATCCCTTGTCAAGCATTTCCTTTAACTACAACTTCAACTCCATTAAAACTAGTGCGCGCATCCTGTATAGTGCCTTTGATGTTGGTGTTGACCCTAATATGAACTCAATATAAAATTCCACTTCCTTATGAGGCATAAAATCTAAAATGCCTTCGAGAAAAACATCCTAAAACTGTTATAAAACTAGGTACCTACTTAATACATTTACATCCTTAACTTACTTACCTTTGTCTTTGGAAATATGCACTTGGAATAACACACACTCTTTCCTATGACTATTCTTGGCCTACATATTTTTCACCATTATAACTGATGTTTCCTTCTTCTTACCTTGCAAAACTCTTTGTTCCCCATTATCATCCAGGCACTCAATAACATTGTCATAACTAGTCCATACCCAACAACCTATCATATGATCCCAACATAAGTACATTCAAATGTGTTGATGTTGGCATACCATTCAACTCAAATGCACAAGCTCTTACCTAGTAATGAACTCCCTTATTTGTACCTATAGCCTATTAGTGCCTACCAGTCATGTCAGTCACCAGCAATAAAATATGCTCTTACAAGGCTTTCTTAGGTTCTTAAGGTCAAATTTTATCATTTCATTAGGTTTTCAAAATAAAATTTTGGTCACTGCCTAATGTGTCTAGGTCTATTGTTGCTCCTTTCAAGATTTTCATGTTCCAGCCACTGCCTTCACTCAGTTGGATGTGCCATCACTGAAAGGTCATCATCATCATTAGAGAAAAATCATCATGGTCCTCATTCAACTCTCTGTCACCATTAGGTCATTAGGGTCAAAGCCATCAAAATTTGTCATCTCATTCATAAATCCTGGCAACTGCTATGTTTTCATTCCAAGGTTGCAAACCTCTTTGCATTGACTTCTTCCATTATATTTAGATTGTGTTGTAGTAAATATAGGTTGGTGGTCTCTCATGAAGCTCAATAATATCTTAGTTCTCTTAATTGTGATTGCAATGCTTCATTTCCCTCTCCTAGGGTTTTGAAAACAATCTTCAAAGATTTCATCATTTCCATGTTGAATTGTTGTTAAAAATTGTATCCTACTATTCATACACCTTCATATATCCTAACCACACCTTGCTAAATACCCTCCATCAAACCAACTCTCGAATTTCATCATTTTCACCTAAACCCTAGACAGAGCACACCTACACCACAAGACTGTGTTTCTCTTGTTTGGCACCCTTCCACTAACTCAAATTCTAAATTTTCACTTTCCCTAACTCCATAAACTCCCTCTCTATCCCTCCAAATTTTCCTAGAATTTTTCCAGTTCCCTATCCCTTTCATTTCCCTAAATTTCCTCACAACTATCAAAATCCCTTGTTTTCCCAAAACTAAACCCTATCTCTTCCTCCTAGTGAGTTAGGGTTTCACCTTGGAAGCAAAGACCCCACACACTGAAAATAAGAAGTACAGTAATGGAGGAAATGTCTTAATATTTGAGCCATCTAACATCAAAGAGATCAGTGTCTCACAAACTCATCAAGGGGTCATTTGTGGTACACAGGGATGATTTTGCTTCAAAGCGTGTTTTTGGCCAAATGGAGATGAACTTGAAAAACGTGGAAGACATTTTCCTCAATCATATACCAAGGGAAAAGAACCTCCTTCAAGTTTTACACAAGTATCACATATTGGGAGATATGAGACTTTATTGGAGACTTATGTGAGACAATAAAAAAAAATTCAAGTTAATTTCCAGTTTTAGTCATGATGTTGTGGCATGGATTCCGAGAAAATGAAAATTAATTTCTATAAAATGAGAGAAGAGGTTATTCTGAACATCCTTATCTACAAAAACCTCTCTCAAGTCTCCAAAAATAATTATTGTTAGAGAGATATCTCTCCATATTTGAGGCCCATATTCATAGAAAAAACCATAATTTTGACCCAGTTATAAGCACAACGCCTTTGGCACTACACTTTCACTACAAACCTCCAAATGACAAAAATGTTGTATACTTGGATAGATAATCACCTATACTTATTAGATAATGATGTTTTCAAGATGTTTTAAAGATAAATTGGGAGAAAAAGCCAAAAAACAGGTCAAAAAGTCACTTTCTGCCACTATTCTGAAGAAGGTGCTATGCATATAGAGACATATTGGGAGAATAAATTTTTCAAGGGCTTCCCATTGGTTAGTTTAAAAAATTAAAGCTTTTATGGAAACTAGACACGAAATTCTAGTTGACCATTGTCCTAGATTTTACATCTGACTTTAGAAAGGTTCCCAAAATCCTCCTACAATATGGGGCTGCGCTTATGACTGAGTGTGTTCTGGTTACGGATAAATGCACTACGCTTATACCTGTAGTAGTATTTCTTAGCTTATTTTTGCCAAATTTTGGTCTTGTGATTTAATTTTGATATTTTAAAGTCTTGATGATGTAGTTATGGAATAAATTAGCATGATAGGTTTTTTTTTGGTGCTTAATTAGGCCTCATAAAGGAAGCAAAAATCAAATCAATGTGTAAGAGAAGAATTTGTTTTTGACCTTCTCACTCTCTCTTGTTGGTTTCGAAATTCTTGGGAGTTGTTCCACCACTTAGGGATTTGACCCCTAAAGGTGGGGAAGTGGTTTATTCTATTTTATATGTACCATTTTGCATTGAGAGAGAGGGGCTGGACTTCAGAGGAGAGGACTTGTATCCTATGCTTTCATACAGTTAATCGAGGAGCAGTTGCAGCTATTTTTCAAGAATACTTGTGTAGTGAGTTTGTGGTGTCTTTTCTCTTCCATATCAGTTTTTTATGAATGAATTCATCTCTCTTAAAATGATTTTATTTCTTCATGTGATTTTAATTACAGTCATTGGTGAGCACCAGTATTGCAACTATAATGCTGCAACTCCTGGGCTACCTACTTTACTCTTATCAACGGTAGTTCATAACAAACTTGGAAGCAACGTTGTTGTACGCACAAGTACTAGCTCTTATTGTAGGCTATCACTTAGTCAACTGGTGCAAGATTACTAGGAGCTCAAGCCAACTTCTATGGATTCCAGAAGAAGCTTTATATGTGATGGAAGGAAAAAGAGAGATTACTCTACTAATGCTACTCTACTTGCGAAAAGAAAAAGTGACATGTAAAGCAAACCTAGCAAACCCTACTTAACCAACTAATCCTACTTTTGCAGAAAGCACTATGAAAACCATGAAATCAAGGCCATTACCTACTCAAGTAAGTAAACAAAATCTACTCAAGCTATTTCTAGAAGCAAATGAGAAAAAACATCTTTTTTGGATTTTTATGTATTTTTATGTGAATTTGTCATGCATGTAATTTATTTATTTGCGAATGCGGCAAAGAATAGGTGGCGATGGAGGGCGGTTTTGGGACTTGAGAGGATGTAGGATGGTGTGGATGGGTCCTAGGAGGTCTCGGTGGCTTTTTAGAGGATTTTTCCACAATTGGCCTTCAAAAGGAAGCCTACAAGAAAATCTACAGGAGGACGCAAGCAATCTACAGGAGGTCTATAGGAGGTCTACAGGAGGATGCCGAGAGTATTTTTGAAGGTTTTGAAGGTGTGAGAGTGGATGGAAAGGGTAGCTGAAGGCTGGGATGATGTGTTAGGGTGCCTAGGGTCCACCAAGGATCATTAGGAGAGGGAAAGATGATCGGGAGAGAGGAAGAAATCCTATGGAAAAACACAGAAAACTAAGGCAGATTTGTGGTGAAATTTGGGAAACCTATGGGGCATAGATCAGGGAAAGAATATGATGGCTGATAGGTTGACCTGATATGAGAAGATATTTTCTACAAAATAACGAAAAGTCAAACAAGGAGATCGAACAAGCAAGGAAATTAAGTACATCAAAAAACAGAATTTTGCATCAAGCTAGTCTAAAATATGAGCTATGGAAAGAAGTGTCGAAAAATGTTGTAATGACAGAAAGCATGGAAGAAGACTTATTGCAAAGATATAAATGAGCTTGGTGAAAGAGATCTAAAGTAAAGCATTAACCTTCTAATAAACTACAACACTAGAAATCCTATGGAGAAGGAAAATCTATATTTTGTGGCAGCAACAAGGTCTTGGCCTAAGTTCATGGTCCCAAAGGGAGGAAAGGATGCCAAGGCACTATTGATGGCATTTTGTATCTTCTTTCTATCACTGTTCAACTTTCTGTAGGAAAGAAAAATGGAAACAACCTTCTAAATCACCAAAAGCAACATATTCTTAACCAAGAAATAAATTTATTTGATAGCAACTAATCCATAAACTGAGACAAAGCATATAAATACAGATAAGAGGAGCTTGGCTGCTTAGATTGGGCCCTAACCCAAGAGCTTCAACCCTTTGAGGTAACTCAATGCTAGCTCAAAATGGATCTCATTTTTATTATCAAAATAGTAATAGGATTACATGAAACAGTTAACAAAAGTAAGCTCAAAGTTGAGAAGAGCAAAGTTGCAACAAAAATTCAACAAAAATTCAACAAAACTCTGACCCTAGTGAGGCCCTAGGCCTCTCTACTTATACAACTGAAGCTCCCAATAGCATCCTTAAAATCAAAGAGGCTTGGCTTCCAAAAATCGAGACAAACATAAGCTATCCTTCACTTGCTTGGTTGCCTCCTAGTGCATTGATTTTGTTGTTTGTACTCCGAGCTGCAGGAAGGGGAATTCGAGGTGGGGAGTAAGAAATGAGGGGGATTCCCTCCTATAGATCCTCTCCTTTGTCCACTTTGAATTATTTCTACCAATTGTTTGCTGAATCTTTGACTTTGTCTTTAAAATTCAACAAAAATCTACATTAAACACACATTAGACCTCATGGCATTATAACTAATCCAATTCACTCCATAAGCATAAATATAATAAAAAAAATGCAATAAGCTAGGAGAATGGTTGATTTAACTATGTTAGGAGGCAAAATGAGCCCATATAATTACCCATTTATGGGGCTAATCATCACCCCCTACTGAAGGTATTGCTCATCCTCTAAGCAACTTAGTCCATCTCCTCATCTTTGATGGTCCTGGTGGCCTCCGTAACATCCCATGCTTCTAATGTGATCTCCTCTTCCTTGTCATGGAATCCTACCTTTCTATCCACCTCTTCCCATTGTTGTTGCTCTTCTTCGTCTGTTCTACCTTCTAATGTGCCTAACAGCAGTGGGGGACTTAATTTGAGGCCAATCCAATTGACCTTCAGATTCTACATGGAGCACTTGTATAATGGCACTCTCCTTAATGCCTCTTTCATCATTGTTGCGGAGTGATACTCGATCTGCAAATTGCGTGGTAAGGTGTTCCACCTCCTCATACAAGCATGAAAACAACCATCCCCAAGTAATATTTCCATATCCTCAAAATGTGCAATGGATTGAGCCTGATCATTGATATATTTAGGGGAAATTTGGGGATTATTTGCAAGTAGGTTATGTGTGTTGATGAGTGCCATGGGATCTGATGGCTCAGCTCTAATCATTAAGGGCTCGTTCTTCTCTTTTATCATCAAATTTTTTATTTCTGCTGCCCTTAACTCTTCATGATTCATCCATGAGGCCATGGCCATTAGTTGTAGGTCCCCTAGCCTGGCATTGGGGTCCCACACATTCATGTCTGTGAGGGCCATGTTATGAAAATAGAATTCTGCTATTTTTGCCTTGTCATCTGAAGATCTTTGGTCACATAGGTCCATAAACTGTCTGTAATCTTGAAAAGGTATTGTGCCTGTTTGTGCCAAAGTCTTTATCTAAAACTGTAGCCATTAGTCCTTGAGGTATAATCCATAGGATTTTTTTGGTGTTTTGCATTGTAGTGCCTCCATGGATCAATTGATCATACATGTTGGTTGTGTCTCCCTCCCTTGCAGTTGTCTTCTTAGCAATGCGTTTTCTGTTTCCATGTTAGTTCTTGTGATTGCCTCTCTATGTCTTATAGCACTTAACTCCCTACACATTTCTCTAAGCTTGTTGTCCATGTGGCCAATATCCTCAACTCTCTTGGATTTGGCGATTTTCATCTACCTGTGGGTCCTTATTCTTTCTTTCTCGAACTCAAAGAATAGTGGAATTGCAAATGTTTGTGGAATTATCCTTCCTCCTTCAGGCGGGTGGTAATAGGAGGCAAGGTTGGGTTGAAAATTAGGTTCTTGTGGCTCTGTAGCTTCCTCCTTCCCCTTTGGCTATCCTTCTACCATTTTTTCAAGTTTATCGATCTCTTGTAGCTTTGACCAGGTCTCCTGTAGAATAGTTTGTGCTTCTTGTAGAACTGTTTTTGAGTCTTGTAGTTGCACACACTCTTTCCTTCCAAGTGGAAGATCTAGGAGTCCCTCTTTCATATGTGATAGGCATTTGAGAGGGAGATTCTTCCCCTTTGATAGTGGGTGAATCTTCAATTATAATGGGAACTGTTGAAGATGGTTGTAGTTTTCCTGTTTTTATGCTTCTACTTTTCCTGGCCTTGAAGTACATGGAGGCCTACCTTTTTCTCTTCTCATTTGATTTAATTGGAGTGCTCAAGGCAGTGAGGGAAGCTACTGCCTCTATTTCCAAGGTATCAGGAGACACTTTTGTCTTTTATGCTTCTTTCCCTCCTTATTTCTTTTCTTATATATCTGTTTTCTTTGTTTCTTCCTTTTCTATCTCTTTATCCTTCTCCTCTTCTATCTTGGTTTGTTCCCCCTCCTTCTCTTGTCCTGCTGAGTCATCAGTTGTTTCACCTTCTCCCACTTTCTGCTCTTCTTCCTTACCGCCAGAAGGACTGATATCATATGTGAGGGTCTTTATGTCATCTAATGATGTCATGTTTTTGAAGACTTCCCATGCTATAGTGAGTGTGAATGTATGAAGGGCCTCTTACACGAAAATTCTGATCAACCCATGGTGAGCCAACTAATCTGGACTCCCTACCTTAAACTTAATGCTGGAGTGTCCATGCCATATCTCAGCTCATGGAGGGGTCTAAAATGGTAGCCATAGACTATGTTATGCCTCCCCTCACAGGAAATATATTTGACGATTTGATAACTGAACTTATCCCAAGGGTAGGGTATGCTTGTCCTTCTAATACCATTTTTGTCTTCTACAAGATGTTCATTGTTTGGAGGAATTTTTTCTTGGCAGCTTCTCCAATTGGTTTTTCATTTTTGCTCCAAGGTAATCCAAGAGGGAGGGTAGTAACCCTACTATAAATTCTGGGGTGATTTCCATGGAAAGACCTCTAAAAGTGATAGTGGCATGGGTCTTTGAGTGAGGGACTAAAGAAAGGGAAAATTTCTAAGCAACTTCTTCATCAAACCGTCGAAATTTCTCAAAAAATGGAATCCAATTTGCCCTGGTGAATATGGCTACTACTTGGGGATGTTCACGGAGCCTGGTTGAATTGGTGGGCTCATTCCTCATGAATCCTCCTGTAATTTTTCTTATACCCCTTTTTGAACACCTAATGTAGCGATGGAGGCAAGAATTTTGAAGAAAACAAGAAAATAGAGGAAAACTGTGTTTTTTTTTTTAAACAGGCATAAATTTTTTATGTAATTCCTCTTCTTATATGGACTCAATTCCTCCTTAAAATTATATCATTCCTTGCACATATTGATAATCAAGCTGGGTATGCATGGAACCTACCTCCTCAAGGCAGAAATCAAGCAAAAAAATTTGTGTTTTCTCCTTAAAACTGCTTACTACCCCTCCTATAGAACTGCCTGTAAGTGCTCCTATAGAACATGTAAGTACTCCTGTAGAATGCCGATAGCAGGAGGATGGATGAAAGTGATGGAGAACGATAGCTTCGAGGTTGTGGTGGTGACAAGGACCTTGCTACAACTAAGTGGATGAGGATAGAATGAAAGAAAAAGTGGTGAAAGAGTTTCGAGGAAGAGTACTTATTTCTTCTTTTAGATATTTTTGGTGATGGGGTAAGCTGGCAATTGCCATATTTGTACCATTGGTCACCACCTACCTTGTCATCATGGCTCTTTCCTGTAATCACCTCTCATCATTGCATCAGAGTTTGCAAACCCTCCACTACCTGTCATTGGGATCTTTCTCTGAGTTGACCATGTGCACGTGTGGTGGCATCTTCAGATGAGTGCAGTCAACTGGATGAGGGTGGCTAGTTTACTGGCCACCTTTTCTCATTCAACCCTAACCATCTCATTTGCTTATGGATATATTTCAATTACACAGATGCAACTAAGGAGAGGGTTAGTCACTTACCTGTGAGTCGAATGTATGTGTTGTGAGGTATTTTGGTTCCTTTTGCTATTGCATGCTTGTATTTCCTTTGTTGCATGCCTGTGTTTCATTTTCTGCATGCTCTCTGTTGTCTGATGTGTGGTTTGTTGTCTTGTGTAGGTATCCTATAGTTGGATTTAAGCTACATATGTCTCCTTCAATCCCATGGTTGCACTTTTTTTGCTGTTGTGGCTTGATTTTAATGGGATCAACCACTACAGGAATTCCTACAGGAGCTCCTGTAGCTTCTTTTCCCTTTAAAATTTAAGCTGATTTTTTTGTGCTGGGAGCTGTGAATATGGGGCCAGAGATGTTGATGGAGATGGAGAGGTACTAGATAAGCTGTAGGTGAGATTTGAGGTGCTTCTCCCTTTATTTTTTGTTTTTTTTTTTTCTAAAAACTGGTTTCTGTGTTTTCCTGTGATAGGAAGGAAAAAGTGATGATGATGATGTGATGGAAAGGAGAGTTGATAGCTGTAGGGGGGTTTACATGTTCTTCATAAAGCTTCCCATCCCATCAAACTGCTTTTTGGAACCATTTCTGGCTCTTTGTGATTCCTACAGGAGCCTCTCGTAGAACACACAATTTCTGAAAAAAACACAGTGGGGTGGAAGGAAGGTCAGAAATGCTGGAGAAGTGTGTGGAGGAGATGAAATAGGCTTTGTGGCATATTATCTTGCCCCTTGTGTTCCTCCTAAAACCTGCAATGCACATTAAAATTCAATTTTCTTTTTCTTCTTTTCTCTCTTTATTTTTTTTTTTTGAAAGACAACTAGGGCGCCTCAAGGAGGTTTTCACCCTGATTGCCTACCTTGGGTGCCTCCAAGGGAGGTTTTCAACCAACGATCTTATTCTCTTTTTATTTTTTATTTTTGGTTGTTTTTGGCTTCACTGGGCTGCCTTAGAAGAGGTTTTCAACCCAATGATTGGACTCAAGCGCCTCATGAAGGTTTTCACTTGAGTCCTTATTATTTTTCTTTTTTCTCTGTTTCTTTAATGTGTGGAGGCTAAGACATGCTCCACTACATCACTGTCTTATCCAGATCTTCAATGAACTATCACTTGGAGAGGGGCTTCTTGTAAATTTTCAACCTATGTCCATTGACAAGCATGGGGATGGCTTCCTCATCAATGGTTCTAATTAGAATTGTGCCATTGTCATTGCATTTTTCCATAGTGTAGGGTCCCAACCATCTTGTCCTCATATTTCCTCTGAAGTCTTTATGCCTTGAATCATATAGCAGTGACCAATCTCCCTCTTGGAATTGCTTCTCCTTGATATTTTTTCCATACCATATTTTCCTATGAAATTGAACTACCTCTGTGTGGAGAAGGGCCTGCAATCTTTGTTCATCCAATCCATTGAGTTGAAGTAATATTTCCTTATGTGCATGGCTAAGGTCTAGGTCTAGCTGAGCTACCATCCTTAGTGTATTGAATTCAAATTTAGTTGACAGCAAAGCCTTCTTCCCATAACCTAGTTCACAGGGTATGAACCCTGTGGTGGTCTTCCATGTTATGTTGTAGGCCCAGGTGGCCTTAACTAATTTGTCCACCCAATATTTTCTACTGTTGCTCACTACCTTGGTTATAATTCCTTCCAAAGCACTGTTAGTGACCTCCACCTGCCCATTGGCTTGTGGATGATAAGGGGTGGAGGTCTTGTGCTTGATTTTATGATGTGTGAGTAGGTCTTCAATCAAATTGGAAGTGAACTGACTGTCTTGATCCATGACCAATTGTCTTGGATACCCGAACTTGTAGAATATGTTTTCTCTCAAAAAATCAACTACTTTTTCCTCTGCTGGTGCTTTGATTGGTTTTTCTTCTACCCATTTTGTCAAATAATCGGTGCAAACAATGATGTATTGCTTCTGTTTTGAAGGAGGGTTGATAGGACCCAAAAAGTCCATGCCCCACTTCTCAAATGGCTCGAAGGACACTTGAGGTTGCATAGGCATCTCATCCTTTGGAGTAGGTTTCCCCATCCTTTGACACCAATCACATTGGTTGGTGTATCTCCTCACATCTTGATGAAGAGTAGGCCAATAGTAGCCTGTTAGCAAGATTTTGGAGGCAGTCCTCTTTGCTGCAAAATGACCTCCACAAGGCCCATCATGATAGGTTAGGAGAATGTCAAAGACTTCCTCCTCCTTGACACATCTTCTCAAGATCTGATCTGGGCCAATTTTGAAGAGATTGCCCCCAATCCAGGTGAAAGGGGCACTTTTCCTCACTATCTTGCTTTTCTCCTTTGAGGACAGGTCTGATGGAAACTGTGCTGAAACCAAGTAGTTTTCTATATCAGAAAACCATGGAGAGAGTACTGAGATAGCAAAAAGGTGTTCATCTGGCATTTGATCATCTGCCACTCCTTCTTCACCTACAAGCAAATCTACTCTAGACAAAAAGTGAGCAACAACATTTTCTTTACCATGCTTATAAACAATGGTAAGATCAAACTGATGTAATAAAAGCAACCATATAATAATGTGATCATTTACATCTAGTTTGTTCATTAAATATCTAATTGCAGCATGATCAGTGTGCACGAAGGTTTGATAGCCTATGATATAATGTCTGAATTTGTTCCTTCTCGGTCACTGTGTAGTTTAACTCCACCTTTGACAAAATTTTTCTTATAAAGTATATGGCATAAGGTATATTTTCATCGATTTGTCCTAAGGTGGTGTTACCAGGAATAGTGTCCACTCGGATGCTATTATTCCCACTAAGACTGGTAGCTATCTTAGAAACAAACAAGTAAAGTCTACTTTCATTTTCCTTTATGAAAATAGATAAGAGTGGAACAAAGGAGACCAACCTTAGTCTTGCGCTTGATTTCCTTGTTTGATTCCTCTACTTCCTGATAGAGCTTTGCTACTTCTTCTTCATCTGCCTAGCTTCAAAGAGCACTTGTGGAATCACAGAAACATAATACTATCGAAGAACAAAGATCTATATTCATAAACAACACAGGACTAGATGTGTGTTAACCATACAAATGCATATATAATGAAACATACAAGAATATGGAGGAAAACTTGAATAGCTTTATTAAGATCAAAAGTAGCAAGAGGATTACAACCATATGTTCTGACCTAGCATCATCCTCC
>APFE030390542.1:14503-26003 GCA_000404065.3 Pinus taeda | reverse complement strand
TGGTCGAAAACAGAGAGGCAAGTGTCAGAGGGGAAGCTTCTGGAAGATTCCATGATCTTCCACCTCACAATTTGTCCCCGCCATTTGTCCATTCCTGACCATCGCACCCTACAGAGGAGCCATTCAATATGCATTGCACCCTGTACACTGGGAAGGTGTATGCATTGCACCCTCTGCACTGGGTATTCAGTATGGTCCAGCTTTGACTATTTCTGAACAGTTTTTAGTGGAGAACTTCTGGGAGATGATGTAATCAACTGACCTTATTCCTTTAGGCAGTGAAGCAACACTTTGAGGGACTTAGGAGCCCTCAGTTTATGGAAATTTATGATTGGGGTTGAAGTGCCCAAAAATGTATATAACAGGTGGCTCCTATTGCTTTGTTCGAGGTATCTGTGTGAATGTGGAAAGGTAGGGCATAGTTTGGGCCTCTCAAAATTAGGGCAGTCACAAGTTTGCTTTTCAAGGTATCTAGTGCTTCTTGACAGTTTTCCAACCAAATAAATTTAACATCTTTCCCTAAAAGACCAAACAATGGAGAGGCTAGCTTACTAAAATCTTTAATGAATCTTTTGTATTATGCAGCTAAGCCTAGGAAAAGTTTGACATCTCTCACCTTTTGAGGAGGTGGGACCCTTTGGATAAAGGAAATTATTTTGGGGTCCACCTGTAATCCTTGCTAAGATATTGCATGACCTAGCACGGTCCCTTCAATCAACAAAAATTCACATTTTTCTAGACTGAGGGATAGGTTCATTTCAATACACTTGTTCAAAACTTTTCCTAGGTTAGATAAAGCTTCCTGAAAGTTAGAACCATAAGGGGTAAAGTCATCCATATATATTTATCGTCAAGTAATTTGGAGAATATACTCAGTACTGCTCTCTAGAAAGTGGTTGGAGCATTACACAAACCAAAAGGAAGGACCCGATATGCAAAGGTACCCCAAGGACAAGTGAAAGTGGTCTTATCTTGGTCTTTCAGGCTCATTTGGATTTGAATGTACTTGCTAAACCCATCTAGGAAGGAGAAAAAAAATTTCCCCGCCAGACCATCTAACACTTGATGTATGAAAGGAAAAGGAAAATGGTCCTTTTTAGTGGCTTTGTTCAATTCCTGATAGTTGACACAAATTCTCCACTTTCCATTCTCCTTTGGCACTAGCACCAAAGGAGAGACCCATTCACTGTCAAAGATGGGGTAGATGAATCTTGCATCAAGTAATTTTTGCAACTCTTCCTTGACAATGTCCTTAAGTGTTGGGTTCATCCTCCTTTGAGTTATCTGACTGGTTTGCAATCTTCCTCAATTTATATATGATGAGTACATACTAAAGGGTGCACTCCCTTCATCTCCTTATAACTCCAGGAAAAGGCACCTAAATGCTTTCTCAATAAGATGCACAACTCCTTCTCCTGAGAAGTGGATAGGGATGGATTGATTTTCAAGGTTCTTTCTGGGCCAAACTCTATGTTGTTAACATGAAGAGAGGTTGGGTCGGCCACACAAAGATCAGTTAAGCGATTGTTTTGGGTTTCTCTCACTATGTCCTCTAATGGTAAGATACTGGGGGAGTGGATTCTGAATTAAATTTTCAATGATATCATCCTCATCTTGTAGTTCCCCCCCATGGAAATTTATAATGCACAAAGTGGTGCAGAATAGACTTCATCCTCATCCTCCTCCTCCAACCAGAGAGGTAGATCACGCTCTAGCAAGGGTTGGGCAGGAGGGTATAGGATTAACTGTTTGGACATATGCCCATTCTTGATGGTCATGTTCCTAGCTCGACAGCTGATGTAGGCATTGGCAGTAGCCAACCAGGGTCTTCCTAAGATGATAGGATACCCAGTGAGATTCGCCTTCAACTAGAGAACTATGAAATCAGCAGGGTACTCCCAAGAATCAATGGATACTATCACATCTTCCACAATCCCTTTAGGGGTCATGGTGGAGCAGTCTGCCAGCTGAAGTATTGCCGTGGTCTTTGTCAAGGAGCCCTGGAGGCTATGTTTGAACATTGTTTCCTTTGTCATCACATTAATGGTGGCTCCTAAATCAATCAAGGTATGTGGGATCATGGTGCCATTGATGTGGACATCAACTACTGGGATTCCACGGTCCAGATATTTCAGACAGGTTACCTACCTGAACATTAATTCGGACAGTTGTCCTATGACATTGATGGTTGGGGCATCTCTCTTGCGCCTTCTTGGATGCCTAAAGAACTTCTATTTCATCAACCTATTGTATATAGGCACATATTTCATTGCTTGGAGAAGTGGTATCTTCACACATAACTGTTTCAATTCTCCCAGAAGTTCAGTTTCTTCTGGGGTAGGCTATGTTGTCCCAGATAGTGTCTGAGGAAAGGGTGGAATTGCTTTAGGTTCACTTTCCTCTTTATCTTCCTCGACCTCCTTAGGTGGAGGTTGGCTATCTAGGAGAGCCTTCCTAGATTGCGAGTTAATCTCATAAATCTCCACAACGTAAGTTGGGCATGATGGTTCCCCATTATATACTTGTTGAGCCTGTCTGTTGTTTAGGTTCGGGTTTTGCTGCACATGCATTGGGGTTACCTTGGTGGATCAGGAGGTAATGGTTGTGTTTGAGCAGGTGGTGGAGGCAAAAGAGTGGGAGGAGAGTTATACTGGGGCCTCCACCCCTGATGAGATGCATTCCACTAAGGTTGTGGTTGAGCATAGGATTGAAATGAATGAGTGGCTAGTTGGGCATGATATTGAGATGGGAAGGACCAAGGAGGAGGTGTAGACCAAGAGGGATGAGTAGGGGGTCCCCAAGAAGGTATGGAAGTGACTTGGTTGGGGTTGTAGTATGCCTAAGATGTCCCTTGCATCCCCTGCTAGTATGGTCTAGGTCCATGCGGCCTCCTTTGGTTCATGAAATAGAGGGGTTCAGTGGCTCCTTTGGCCCCTTCGTATACAACTTTAAGTCCGAGAAAGGAAGGGAACTTATTTGTAGAATGATATTCTTCATAGAGAGAACAAACCTCTATTGATTTTAATGGATATTCATTCCTAATATGATTCCTGGTGCATTTAGGACAGAAGATGGCCAAAGCCCTCTCTGCTTCCTCTTGTTTCCTTTTGATATGCAAGGTATCCATTTTCATGGAAAGATTCTATAGCATCTCACTCTTGAAGTCTTCCAACATGTTTCCAGGTTCACCTTTGATTGATGAATTGGATGAGGAGGCATTGGATATGGGTTGACTCCCCCTACCTCTCTTCCTGGCTGCTTTAGAATGGTTTCTAAAAAAACTATTTATGTCCTCATAAGGTAGTTGGTAGATGTCTCCCCTGGCGGTAGATGGAGGGTGTCTCGAAGGTCTTCTGGGACTCCCCTAAGTAGAACCAACTTCAGAGATTCGGGGTCAAGTGTGCACCTGACCCTTTTGTAACTGAGCTGGAACCTCTCTTCATAATCTTCCAAGGATTCATCACTTCCCATGGTCATTTGGAAGATTTCTTCTTTGGTATCTTTTGACCTACATTAGTCACAATATTTGTTGTTAAAGGTTTGCTACATCTAAGCCCAAGTGGTGATACTATTTCTAGGAAACCCCATGAACCAGCTGTTAGGTAGTGGAAGCCCAGCGCAATGGTTTTGGGGCATGATGCCTGCAATTTTGGGTAAATATTCCACGAAAAGTGTGGAGCGTGATGTGTAATAGGTCAAAGTCAAAGGGTAGTCCACCAAAAATAATGTAAAGAAATGTAAGTTGAGTCAGCCCACCCATGGATCACGGTCCATGGAAAGGTATAAATAGAGCGAGGCTCTATGGGTAGAGGTAGCTAAGTTTGGTGATGATCTTGAAGTAATGGGTTTTTGAGAAGAGCAATCGGTAAGCATCTATAAGTCCAAGTTGAGAGTGTGGGTAGTAGGTAGAGGCTCTATAGCTGTGTGTGCAGAGGCCTGGAAGAGTCTGTAGCTATGTGTGCGGACCCTTGCAGCTAAGTGCACAGGGTAGATCTGGATGTATTGGTGAAGAAAGGAAATAAAGATAAGTTTCTTTGATATAATTTTGTGTTAATCTGAAGTATTGTGGATCTAGATTTTTGAATGATTGATATTACTATTTGATCTATGCACATCTACTTATATTTTGAATACATGTGAATCTCTAGTTGATCTAAGTATGTGAATTGAGTAAAGCCAATAAATGTTTGCTTAAAGGCCTTTCTACGTAATACTTCATCACATAAAGTAATTCTATAAACAACATGATAATAAGTAGTAAAGAGTGTTCTTGGTTTCAATCTACGCGGAGAAAACTAGCGTGACACTGTGAAACAATGCGCGAACCATCTAGATCACATCTGGACACCCCAAGGGTGCAGAAACCTAGTTCCAACACCCTCCTCTGCTACCTCGGGTGAGACCTCAGTCCGCGCTCCGCGGACTATTGCCAAAAGGGCCAGTAACTGCAGGATTTGCTTGGCCAAATAATTCTTCTGAACTTAGGTCAGGCCCATATAGGCCAAAAAATGGTTTCGTTGCTGGGACTGGGATCTACCTACAGGGTGTCTGGTGTGAAACGTAGAGACTCAAAGAAATCAAGGATGGTAGTATTTCAAGGGTAATAATGAAAAACATGATCCAGTTACTAGTATTCAAAGGAGGCGAAGACCCGAAACAATTCTGGTTCGTATTAACATCAGTATGGAACACATAGCGAATTATAGATGATAATATTAGAAAGGCTACCTTAGTCAGCACGCTGCAGGACTGAGCACTGACATGGTACATAAAGTACTCAAGCAATCAGCCAACAGTGGGGATAGCAGATATCCAGATTGAATTAAAGAAGGAATTTAACTAGCTGAAGTCAGAAACATAGTCAATTATAGTGTTCAAAGAGATCACGATGATGCCTGGTGAAACCCCATGGGATTTAGACCAAAGATTGAAAAGCACTATTCGTGAGGCTAACATGACATTGATGGATGCACAACACTATGCTTGGCTTATGGCATCCTTAACACCACATCTGAGGATAGCTTTATCACAATAGAAGATATCAACCTAGGCCAAAGCACTAGAGATAGCAATGAGGTTACGTGAAACTCCGTTGCAAGAACTGGGGTTGGGAGTTCAGCAAATCCAAAACTTATGTTTGGAAATGACAAAGTTAAAACATGAATAGGTGCCATGACCGGAAGTCCAGGAGGAAGTATGGTGTATAAAGTGCAGAAGTCAGGGACACGATAAAGATCACTGCCTAGTTTCAGTGAATCTTGTGACAACAGGAGGACCAACACTACTATGACCAAAGGCATAGGTGGGATCAGGAACCATAGCCCGCTTTGGTGCACAATTTGTCAGGTAGGAGGAAAGCACAACACAGATAACTACCATTTGCTACCAAATACAACCAAGCCCCCTAGCAGCTATTTTGCAACTTTTGTAGGCCGGTGGGCCATGAGGAAAGAGACTGTCATAGCTACAAAGTGTTAATGGACCAATCACCTACATAAAAAATGCAGACTAAGGCGCAAGGTCAAGATCCACCTACGGCGATTAAGCGTGGTGGGTTCTAGGGCCGTGGATGAGGACAGGGTGGAATGGGGCTGGGAAGGGGTTGTGGGAAGCTAATCTACTATAATTGCAGGGGACTAAGACATTATGCATGGGATTGTACCAACCCCATTAGAATTTTGTGTAGTTATTGTGAGAAATTCAATCATGAGCTAATAGATTGTCCGACGCTGATAGCATAGATTCGTGAAAAAAGGGCAGTACAACTACCAACGACCCAGAACATACAAATGATGAGGTTTGAACCCCGTGAGCAAGATCTCAACATCAACATGGTATTGAGAAGTGGCACGACCATAAGAATGGATAGAAGGAACTTAAGTAAGGAAGATGCAGGGGTGGGTAAGGAGGCATATCTGGAAGCTTGGGAAAGCTTCACAGAAGTCTCTACCCCAGGTAGTAGGGATTTTCCTGAACTAGTCAGGAATCCCTCGATGATAACTACCTTTTTAGAGACATGTATAAAATTGATTTGTGATAGTAGGGTAGTTAAAGGCTTATAGGCACTGATAAATAGATGTGTAGGATGGAATGAACCTCGCATAGTTCGAAACATAGGAAGACATGCGTCACAAACCGAGAGGGAACTGCGACTCACAGTGCAGATTGGCGAATATAAAATGGATCAGGTCATTTTGGATCTAGGATCGGATGCCAATGTACTGCCTAAATAGACTTGGGAATGCATGGGTAAGCCTAAGCTACAATGGTCCCCTCTCCAATTGTGGATGGAAAATCAACAGAAGGTGCTGCCCATAAGAAGGCTACAAGGAGTAACAGTCAATCTTGACAGCGCAAGTATTCAGACAGACTTTAAAGTTATTGAACTCATGGAGGAAAGAACACCCTATTCTGTGTTGTTAGGAATAGATTTGGCCACCCACATGAATGGAGTTATCAATTTAAAGGAGAGAACAATGGTGTTTGAAACAAAGTCGCTTCGCGTAATTATTCTGCTAGATTTGGCTGAAGGACCACACTACGTTGAACCTGTGCGCGATAGAGAAAACAACTGCAACGTAGGTTGTAGCTACAGAGTTTCTACACAAAGGCAAGAAAGGGGCAAGAGAGTAGAGAATAGAAGAATCTTACAAGGCCATGAAGAATCTTTCCCTTCCGAGTCAGAAGAGGAGGGATGGTGCAATAGGTGGAATGAAGTAACTACGCTATGGTGCAACATGGTGACTAAATCTCTGTACTAGGTGAGGATCCAAGATCACGAAATGCTGACGTATGATGGGTTGACCATTATAGATGACTTCTTGACTAAATTTGAAGTTGTAGTACTAGAGCACCAATGTTTTGATGCGTTGAGGTGGGATTTGCGTGCGACGCTTGTGCAATGGTGGGGAACACATGAAGGAACTTTCGACGATTGGCATGCCTATAGGCATATGATGAAGATAAGATTTGGAAAGCTAGAAGTATGCCTAATGGAGAAATATGATGGACGTGATGATTTGCACATGCATCTGACCAAATAGATTAAATCCTACTGAGAAGAACCTCAGCCAGAATGGGTACACTTATTTTACCACACCTTGGACGTCATTCCCCAAAACTGGTATATGGAAGCAGAGCTTTGGCACGACACAAGCGAGCGGGATATCTTGCGCGAAGGGTTTTTTTTTACCTTCCTCTATGAAGATGAATGGATGGATCCTATGGATGATGCATTAAAGCTAGTAAAGGCCGCCATTTTGAAGACGCCACTAGAACCAAAAGAAACGGTGCAACCTGATTGGTCGTGACAACTGAGTCAGGCTCTTGAATGCTATAATGTCCAGGTAGAAGATGATGAAGATGATCCATGAAAGATTAATATTCTGGAATCATAAGGGAGTCATGAGGTGCACAGACCTACAATCGAAGATCCAGATATCATGACACCATTGAAAATGAGACAAGTCAATGTTGGAAGAGAAGACGAGCCAAAGTATGCAATGCTTGGGGACTATTGGGATGATGGCACATTGGAGAAGGTTATTGAATTACTCCGCGAATATCAAGATTTATTCCCAACAAAGAACACAGAGCTAAAATGGATCCTAGGAGACCTAGGAGAGATGAAGATAACATTGAAGCCCGACGCAAAATCGGTTAAGTAGCGACCCTACCGATTGAACCCAAAATATAAATAAAAAGTCCACGAAGAACTAGATAAGATGCTCGCAGCCGAAATCATTGAACCAGTTGAGGAGTTTGATTAGGTAAGTCCAATGGTTGTGTAGGAAAAGAAACGGAAGGGTGAGATTCGTATGTGCATGGATCTCCGAAAGCTCAATGATTCTTGTGTGAACAATCCATTTCAAACTCCATTTACAGATGAGGTACTGGAAAATGTGGGGGAGTAGGAAGCCTACTCCTTCACAGATGGGTTCTCAGGATACCACCAGATCAAAATGGCATTAGAAGATAGGAGAAAAATGACATTCTCCACTGAGTGGGGTTGGTTTCAGTACACAGTGATGCCTTTTGGATTGAAGAATACGACGGTGATATTTTCACGAATAGTGGCCACGACATTCAAATAATTTATACACAAGTTATTAAAAGTCTATCTTGATGATTGGACCGTGTTTGGACTGGTTAAAAAACATGTAGCAAGCTTATGGTTGATGTTGGATACTTGCCATTGACACCAGATTGCACTTAACTTAAAGAAGTGTACTTTCATTGTCGCATTTGGGAACTTGCTAGGCCATGTGGTTTGTAAGCAAGGCCTAATTGTGTATCCCACAAAGATTGCCATCATCCTCAATCTGCAAGCACCACAAAGTGTCAAGCAACTATGTTCCACACTAGGACACACTGGCTAATATCGCAAGTTCATCAAAAGCTACGCCCAGATTACAATGTTGATGGAATAATTGCTGAAGAAGGATGCTACGTATTGTTGGAATGAAGAATGCAACAAAAGTCTAGAGACACCCAAGCAAAATATGGCATTAGCTCCTATATTGTTCTTTCCGAAATGGGATGTTGAGTTTCACGTGCATGTTGACTCATTGTGTATCGCACTAGGGGCAGTACTTATACAACCACGAGCGGAGGGGGTTGATCACCTGATTTTGTTCCTAATTCGTCGGTTGTCAAAAGTCGAAAAGAATTACTCCACTACCAAGCACGAGGGATTAGCAATGGCATACGTGCTTCAAAAATTCCACCACTATCTACTTGGAGGCCACTTCAAGATGTATACCAATCACTTGGAATTAAAATACCTAGTGAACAAGCCTATGTTGGGGGACCATGCAGCTTTGGAGGAAAGGCTCGCATAGCTATAGTATATAAAGCTACTTTGGAGGAAATGCTCGCATAGCTAGCTGAACTGGAAGAAGAACGGTTTTTGGCTGGATTCCATTAGCAAGTACAAAAGTAGCACGAGAAAGCGTGGCATGATTGCCATATTAAGGTACACACCTTCAAGGAGAATGATCTAGTGTTGTTCTATGACTGTAAGTTCGAGAAATTCCCTGGAAAACTCTGAATGCATTGGTTAGGGCCCTATATCCTCAAATAAGTTACCAATGGGGGTGTAGTTCAGCTTACCAAACTCAATGGAGACCTCTTTGAAGGTTGAGTGAATGGCAGTCACCTAAAGCTCTACACCGGCAGCTCGGCCACATAACTAACCATTCAAGGGGTAGTCTCAGCGCTCCAGCCAGTTGAAAGAGAGTGCGGGATGATAAAGCCATTTGGGGGAAAGAGGCGCGAGGACTGGGCTATGCACTGTCGTGGATCGCAATTGCGAAATAAAAAGTGCACCGATGCTTTGATATGAAGAAAGATGATTGTTCTTGTCACTGTCCATGACAAGATGTTTGCATTATTGCAAAAGGGAATGAGTAGCGGGAAATTAAGAGAGAAAGTACGAGTCAGATATGAAACATGCTGCCTCATATTTTGCACAAGGTTGCTAGAAAATGCGGGAGCCAATGAATTTGAAATTCGAATTGCTTATAAATCCCAAAGGGGCATCCACTGGGTGACTTACACTTCAAGGGACGACATGAGAAGTATGAACATGGAGTTTTTTCTTCTCTCTACACTAGGAGTAAGCCCAGCGGTAGTGATATGGCTAATGAAGTAGCAGGGCTCTCTGATGCATATGGTGTTGACAGCTGTGGGTGTTCAACAAAAGACAACACCCATAGTAGGGGATGTACCGGAAAAAGGGAGACACAAAGTAGAATTGGTCTGGAGGCCATCACCTCGCTTAGGGGTGGGTCGGCCAAAGGATGGATGAACAAAGACCATGGATAGACACAAAGTTTCTAAGTCACCTTTGAAGGACATTGAGGATTGGGATCTCGCAAAGCAGCACAGGTCTTCCAAAATTGTAACAAAAGCTACAACAGACAGTACGATGAGTAGATACGAAGGTCGAAATTAGCTATAGTGTGTCAAGCACTAAAAAGGGTCTTTTTCACCTCTATTTACCCTACATTAATTATCAATCCAGGTATGATTTGTTATCTCAAAGAGTGTACTCAGTTTGAGGTGGTCATTTGTCAAGAGTAATGCTAGTAGTATAATGCTCTTGCAAAAGTAAATAAATGTTGGAAACAAACTCTAAATGTAATGGCAAGAACTCAAAATGCTAAATCATTCATTTAAGAAACCACATCACTTCATCAGTCAAGGGTACAGTAATGATAACTCTTCCCTTTGTAAACTGATGCAATTGAAAAGCAGTTAAGGAGAAGATCATCAATCTGGGAAATAGACAGCAATAGTCAATGTTCACTATAGTTTCTGATCATTCTGCTCACAGTGAAGCAATTACTTGAAATGATAATTCAATTAACAAGAAAGGGAACATCAACTAATCTATTTTAAAAAGCTTTAACAAAAAATCTTTAAACTATAGAAATGAATTGAGTGGCAATTGTAATCTAAAGGAATTAAGCAGCAATCTTTACCTCAGAAATGATTTGAACAACAAACAGAAAATGGAACAGCAAACTAAGGTAAATTTACAAAATATTGAACAGCGACCTGAATCGAATGTAAATTCATAACAAGCTAAAATGAATGTCACACACAGTGCATCTATACTAAGAGACGCAGTAATCAGAGTTTCGGTATAACAAATATTAATTACGGTTATGAAGAAACAGTAATTGTTGTACGATAGAACAACAATCCCAATGAACATCAATCACACTTAGAGGTAAACTGTAGCCAAATAGACAATAGTACTGATCTATAAATACACAACACCATTATTCTATAAATGAATAGAAAATAACTTGTAAAGGAACAAAAATGTTATACAATAATACCAATTTGTAAAGGAACAACAATGTGATATAAATTCAGAATGAACAGCATAACACTCTAGTTGCAGAGGATAACCTTACTATTCAACTATGCATGAAATATAACAGAGCCAATATATGAAATTATAAGGAACAACCGATTACTGAATGAAGAAAATAAAAGAAATCAAACCACACATGACTTGGAATTGGAAATAATAGTACAGGAAGCAAGTGATCCACTAGGGCTAGGCCCTTAGCCTCTAGGGACGCGCTACTGTGATTACTCTAGAATCAAATATGGGATAGCAACAGAGTTTATGTATTAATCATGAAAACCGAGTTATAGTAATCGCTCTTTAAAGAGAGTCGATGATCAAAGTTTAAGTTACAACAGTGAATTCTATAAAACATCAATAATCCGCCCCTTGGGCTAGCAACATTGTGCCTTTTTATAGTAGTCGAGTGGAAATACCAAAGATACAAATATTCTTTAAGGTAGTGATCCCTTAGGATCAAAGGATCCTGAGGGATTCACCATATCGTTATTTCTCAGTTATCTCTTTGTTCTCTTGTTGATCCGGATTTAAACAGGAATGCAACAAAATACAGAGATAACCATATACACAAATATGCAGCGGAAATAATACTTCATTTCATTAATGGAAAATACTGAA
>APFE030390538.1:76966-111745 GCA_000404065.3 Pinus taeda | reverse complement strand
AAGGAAATGTGCCCAAAGACCCAAGAAGACATGGATTATATGTCTAAAGTTCCATATGCATCAATAGTTGGAAGCTTAATGTATGCAATGGTCTGCAGAAGGCCTGATATTGCACATGTAATGGAAGTTGTAAGCAAGTACATGAGCAATCTAGGAAAGGAACATTGGATGGCAGTGAAATTGATTCTCAGATATTTTAAAGGTACCACAAATCAAGCATTATGATTTGGTGGTTCAAACATTTATCTATAGGGATATGTTGCTGCAAATATGGTAGGTGACAGAGATAACAGGAGGAGCATTACAGGATATGTATTTACTATAGGTGGAACAACTATCAGTTGGGTTTCAAAAATTCAAAGTGTTGTTGCACTTTCAGCAACAGAAACAGAGTATGTTGCTGCTACAGAGGCTAGTAAAGAAATGATTTGGTTACAAAGGTTTATGGGTAAATTGGGTAAGAAGCATGATACGGACACATTATACAGTGATAGCCAAAGTGCCATTCATCTTGCAAAGAACTCAATGTTTCATTCGAGGACTAAACACATACATCTCAAGTACCATTTCATATGATCAGTGTTGGAAGATGGAGAGTTGAAGCTGGAAAAGATACACATTAGCTAGAATCCTGCCGATATGCTAACAAAAGTTGTAACTAGGGAGAAACTGAGAATATGCTCAGTTTCAATTGGTCTTCAAGGATGACGATGAAGATGAGAAATAGCCAGGTCCAAAGAGGAGTCATTTTCCAACAAATGAAGTAGCAATGGAGTTGATACAATCATTCTCCAAGTGGGAGATTGTTGGGTGTGGAGCATGATTATTTAGAGGGCTTTGTTTAAGCCTGATGTATACCCAGGAAATTTGTACACCCCTCGACATGGGGGGGTGCAGGGGGGACTTGTCCCCCCCGCAGGGGCTCTTGGGGGATCTAGGGGCTAGCAGTCCCTCAGCGGGGGTTTCGGGGGCAGTGCCCTCGAAGATAAAAATAGATGTAAAATTGCCTTGTAAAAGTATAGTAATTTCTAGTCAATCTAGGCCATTCATTAGGCAGATGATCTGATGGTAGAACTTCTGTTTAGTTTAGGGTTTTTTGCCCTAGAAGGCAACCCCTCTCTTTGTATGAGGGCATTGTATTTTGAGGCGGATATAGATGTGTATTCTGTGTGAGCGGGAAACAGAGAGGTGAGACTGTGAGAGAAAACAGAGGATATTACAACGGCTTTGATGTAGGTTGTGTCTCTTCATTTTGCTGGATAATAGAAAGGAAGGACTCACTGTTCGAGGTGGACGTAGCCCAAACTGGGTGAACCACGTATATCTGTGTCTCTCTTGTTTTGTGCGTTTTCTGTGTTTATATTTCTGCAGTATTTTATGTGTTCCATTGCTCCATAATATATATAATTTTTTAACAATCCCAACTTCTTTACAATTGCTTCAGAAATCAAATTTACTTGTGAGCCACTATCAAAAAAAGTATCAATCTTTTGATGTTTGGAAATAACTCGAATATGGAAAAGCTCATGCCTTTTTCTCTCATTTTCTTCATCAATAGTAGATTGTGTAGAATTACTAGTAGATGCTTCAGAACTCTTACCTCTTATACCTGTGGCTGCAATGGTTGTTTCATCTCTTGAGTCTAACCCCAAATCTCTACGAATAGTTGCAGTAGTCTTCTTCTTCTTGCCCTCGAACTTCTTATATCTCAGATTTGGATGTAGAATCCAACAATTCTCATCATCATGCCCATCCTTTTTACAGTGAGTGCATGAAGCCTTGCTTTTCTGTGCAATGTTAGCCTTCCCTGCTTTCCATTTCTGCTCTCTTTTCTCCTTATTCTTGCTTGTAGTGGGTTGGGATGACCCCCCAACTTCTGGACTTCCATTCTTTCCTATAGCCTCTAGATGAGTAGCTTATACAGATACCTCATCTATACTAGTGGGATTAAACATGAGGATGGTGTGCCTCATGTAGCTGTGTAGACCACCAATGTACTTCAACAAAGTCTCAGGTGAGTCTAATGAGATTCCTAGAATCAATGCTCTCTTTCTAAATTCTTGAGTGTACCCTTGCACACTTTGCCCTTTCAATTGTCGAAGAGTTTACCAACTCATCATTGCTTGCTGCATGTAAGCCAATGGATAGAATTGCTTTTTGATTGAAAAAATAAATTCACTCCAGACAGAGATAGTCTTACCATGTCTTTTCATGTTAGCTTGGGTCCTGCCTTCCCACCAAACCAAGGCAGTGCCTCCGAGGCATAGGCTTTCCAGCTGAATCTTTCTCTTGTCTAAATCGATATTCTGCACTCTGCAATAAGCATCAATTTGTCTAATCCAATTGTCCAACTTTTTTGCATTCAACTCTCCATCATATATAAGGTAAATCGAATTTAACACATCTACTTTGATCAAAGATGTTTTCTTTTTAGAGCTATTAGGAGGTGTGAGAAAGCTTTCCTCTTTCCCTTTTCCTTTTAGGTGGTCATGCGAATGTGACTCATCTTCTCCTTTGTCTTCTTTAGAGCATGATGAATCTTCATCCTTATGTTTTCTAAAGTCCCTATACATTTCTTCAGCCATGGACTTTATGGCTAGGAAACTATCTAAGAATTGAGGGTCTAGCCCCATAGAACCTTCCTCTGACATTGTCTTCCGAGGATAGACTCTCCCAATTTCAGGATTAGTTTCGACCAACTCTCCTTCTCCTAATTTGAGCTTTAATCTAGTTAGCAATCAATAGCTAAACCAACACAAGATTTTCTAACCTTAATAGCCTCAAGCTCTGATACCACTTGGTCTGAAATTCACTCGTGAGTGATCTCAATTAATTAAATAATGAATGAAGGTATTATAGACTCATGTGTTGGTGTGTGTCTATGTTATTTTAGGCAATAGATCGATCAGATTGCAAAATACACAGACACTGGAAGAATGGAAAACAATAAGAGAAACATAGTAAGCAAATGCAAGAACACAACAGATTTAATAAGGAGTTCACCCTATTCTCCAGGGCCACATCTCCAGTCCAAATTTTAATGGTGGCATTCTTTTATTGTTTGTTTAAAGCAATGATTTAAAATGAGGAGCTCAACTTGAGTCTCCTGAAACAGAGGATGCTTAGTAGGGTGGTTCTTGGATTCCCCAAGCCACTAGAGTGCAAAGACTCTTTCCTTACCAAGTCTCGACCTCTCTGGTCTTTAATGGGATGAGTCCAATGGTGCTCAATTCCTGATAGATATCCTCACATGGATGGCTTGAACCTCTCAAGCCTGGTTCTGTCTGCTGAATGCTACCTTAGGTCAGCTCGGCTCTCTTTTTTCTGCTTCTTTCTTCACTATCTCTTTTGCCTTTTCTGTCACTGCTTTTCTTCTTTGGTTCTTCCTTCTCCTTCTCTCTGTTCTCTTCTCTGTCTATTTATTCATGGCTTAAAACCAATCTATCCTTGACTATTCACCTCCTCTTCTGCCCCTTCGGATCGCCTACTGCTATTCGCTTGGAGTTCTCTTCCCCTACGTCATCGCCAACGTCTCACAGGGAGGTGGGCACTTGTCCTCTCATGAACTGCGCGAGCTCTTCCTCGATGGTTCAATTTTTCAGTTACGCTGTGGAATGATTCATCCGCCAACTCTGCGGTCAAATCAGACTTCAAACTTTTGTATGTCACAGCTTAATTCCCTTGTCAAATCTAGTTTCTCCATCAAGTGTAACCTCCGCCGTCAGATTTGTAGCCCCCAGATCCTACAGTGTTCGCTCATTTCGTACGGTTGACTTGCTCAATCATTAGCGCGCGATGAGAGGCGGTGTTCTCTCTCATCCACTAGACACGCATCGTGCGTTAAATGGAATCGCTCATTTTCTGCCAAATCTGCTTACCGTCCCAATGTGCCTCCGATATACTATCGGTTTTGGAGTGTGGGACCCACCTTTTGCCTTAGTGCTTTCCTTATGGTTTCCTAGCTTCCCATGTGAGCAAGTGCTCAGGGCTTTTCCTTTTCGAGGGGTTTTTCCCAGCGATGTGCATCAGAAATCGCCTCTGTTTCCTGATCCAAGCTTCCTAACTGCTAGTTTTGCCTACTGTGCGGTCTCCATGGGCCTCGATTAGTGCACTTTGAGCGAGGTCCTCGTCGTTCCTTGCTGGTTGCAAACTTCCACTGTCCAGAGGCCTTCCTAATTGCTCTTTGTTCATGAATTTTGAAGTTTTTCCTGATTTGATATAGTCACATGGCACTTTGATAATTTTTCATGGATCCAATTCGGATCATCTGATATTACTTTATGACTTATGCTGTTTGATTCTGAATGAATATTTGATAATTCTATTTAAGATTCCTTATGACAATGTTTCAATCTACATCCTTTTATCTTCAAGAATTAAAAATTTGTTAATTTATTTATTACTCATTAATCATTGCAATCTAGTGTTCAAATATAGCCATATTTTCTCTCATCTACGAGATAAAAAATGTTATTTATATACTTTAGATTGTTCATGCATACATATTTCAGATACCAAAACATATGTTTGAATAGAATGAAAACCTAAAAGTATTTTCTAATGTTCTATTTAAATCTTCAGCTAAAACTTATCTATTTGGTTTTCTGGATTCAATTCCAATTAGGATTTTAGATCTCATGATATTTTGCGTGGTATTACGCTCATTTAAATCCTTTAATTATTAGTATTTATATTAATTTAATTGTAGTTTTTCTTAGTTTAATTTTATTTTTAGATAGGTAATCGGGCCTTTGTTACAGAGGGAATACAACCATACTAAATGAAAAAAAAATCTAATTTGAACTTTGATTGGCCAAATACTCCCCTGTTCCAGGAGGATTTTTTCCACCTCACAACAATTCCTTGTGTAAATTGGATGCGATCATAACATTGTTGGAGTTATTATTATCACTTGATCCTTGTTGACATTGATAATTCTTATAATATGGCATACTCATCCATTACTTGTTATATGTTTATAATTGTATATGGCACAATGGAGTTACTATTCTTTTTAGAAGTGTTCTACAAGTTTCCCCAAGAGGGTACATTCAACTAGTTTTTGTTACAATATTGTTACTTGTAATGTATGTGTGTCATTATGTCCATGAAAATAGTTATGCCTATGAGATGGACCAGAAGGTGACACATGATTTCATGTTGAACCTAGGTTCCACATTGGGTGTGCCCAAAGTTCTAGGAAAAGAGTTCTTATACACAGAACTAACACAAGGAGCATGACAATATTTTCATATTTCTTCAAAAAATTCCTTTCTATTCAATATGTTCTTATATCCATATGTGTTAAGTATTTAGCTGTGAATACAACTACAACTATAGAAATCCTATTATTTAGTCGCATTGATACCATACGAAAAAAACAATTGTAGAAATGGATTGCTAGGGTATGGGTGTAGAGAGAAATCGGCAGGAAATATGAGCCTTGAAAATCAGTTACTGAAATTCTAGAAAGACTTTATAGTGTCAGATAATATGTACACTAATGATACAAATAATTGACCTGAGACTCAACAAAATAATTTTGACTATGCACACAATATTGTATTTTGATAGCCTCTTGGATAGAGCCAAATCTAGTCTTCTTTATTTGTTCTTTATATTGAGTCAGTTCAGTATCAATTTTCTTAATCTTCTCATTACTTGTGTCAAAACCCTTGTTAATCTACATGCATAGGAAACACAATAAAATAATTAAACTCATATATTGCCTGCAAATTATCATCTAAAAGAGACTTGTTGAGACATATTTATGTAACAACTTGTTTAATAGGATATGGTTCAATTTTGATCTTAAACAACACATCTATTGGTTTTAAATAAGTTAAATATATAACAATAATGACAACAAGCACTTAATTGAGCTTATTCTTCAACTATTTTACAAACCAATTAAAAAATAATAACTTAGAGTCTCAACAACAATCTTGAACTATTCGTCAAATCCAATAATAAAAAAAATAGCTTACACTCTGGGCAGCAGCTTGAAGAGTTAGATGAGGAGGCTCCTAGTCTATATTTTCCTTAAAGGAAAACAAAATCAATAGCTTGTATGCTACATAAAATTTCATGACAAATGGGAAACACATGGATGAATAGATTGTAACAAATCCCCTTACCTCACTAAGGAAAGAGACTTGTTACTAGTGAATCTGGTCCTCATTATCCACTCATGGGAATGGGATTAGGAGGGTCGCACCCTCGATTTTTCTATATTTTTATTTTCCATCTTCTTCTGTGCATTTCAGTCCTTACCTTTCTCGCTCACAAAGAATGGCGATAATCAATTGCATGTTGCCACACATTGGTGCACCACAGGCCCGCCAATTTAATGAATGGACGACTAGTTGGGGTATATGCATCTCTTAATTCATGGCATCATCTTGCTCCCGACTCCTGACTTCTTGAGCTAGTCACAGTCAGTTCATCTCGGAACTTATAACTTGGGCTTTCTCTAAGCACTCGACCCCCGACCTTCAACCCAGTCAGTTCGGCATATCACTCGCACATCCTTCCACTGCATATATGAACCAACCACCCATCCTCTGACTAAGCTGCAATTAACACTACTTTTCTTATGCTATTATCCAAGTATTACTCCACCCTCCACTCTCTAGGTTATCTCCCTCACTGTGGTCCCTGCAGATAATCCACGTCCAATGTCCAATCACGCAAGAGGAGAATCCAACTACTACAATCAGAAACTTTCCCACCTATGGTCCTAACTACAAGAGGATAAGCCTTATCCAATCCTTTCTTTAAGTTAGGGGTTTCACCCCTTTGCTCCATAATAAACTCCCTTCCTTATTATTGAAGAATGGCTTGCTCATGGGTCTCTGGCTCTGCACCATGCAAATCCTTCAAAGGATATTTATGCACTCTCCCAAGAGACCAGTCCTACTACTGCGTGAATTACCTTGGCTTAGACTATGGCCTACTCTCAAGGACCTATTCAACTTATAGACCTACATCAGGACCTCGCCAATATGTCGAAGTCATACTAAGATGTTCCATGACATTACCCCCCTTGATCTTGGGTGATAGCTACATTGAGGAGTTATTATCCTATGGGCCGTCCCTTCCTTCGGGTAGGGAATTCCTCACATGGCAGTATAGGAACTCTTGCATATCTCATCTATCAGAAGTGTTACACCACCTTACGATGGGCTTCCACCTAACTTGCTCACATCAACTATTTTAGAATCCTCACGAACCCTCTGAGCAGTTCCTCGAGACTGCTCATGGGTAGCCGAATCATTTGGCTATTGGCAAGGACTCGCATCCCTCATTGCCAAATTCCTGATTGTGGGAATGGTGGCTTGTGCACAAGCAAGGATAAAGCCTATGGAAGTATGACAACTGGTAATGATTGACCCTAGGACACTCCCTATATATTTCACATATTGTTCACATGTCGACACAACACTTTGTAAACAGATACCCTGATCTAAACATTGACTGAGTCTAGTAAATAGAGGGTCTCTCTTATAAATTTGTACATTAATACAAAGGGTCTAAAAACCCACTTCTTCTAACTAATCATGGTTTGCAACTAGAATAGATCATTGAGGTCCTTAACTTCAGTTATGGAACTATTTAAGCATTTAGGAAACATTGTTATGTGACTCTTCTCCACTCTAAACTTCAGACACTCTATGATTACTATTGTTTATGGTATTAAATCATTTACTTTTTCATGTAAACATAGCACACATGTACCCATGCATAATGATAGCCACAATCAATATATAAATCAGCGTAATATCAGTTCATAATTACATCACAGATACATACACAACAACACATATTGTAGTCCTTGTTTATCCATATCTATTACAATGATAATGCAACATAACCCATTAATTACAAATAGTAATCATATAATATTTATCTTTTTGTTTGCAGCGAAATTGAGTCTCGCACTCTATCCACGTCATATTTTCCAAATGCCTCCCTCTCTTTTGCAGCAAGCTTCCTACCCCTCCATTATTGTTGTGTCTTTGTTGTTGTAGTCCCTCCATAAATTTTGTTCTCTTTTACTTCTTGTATTATCTCAAGCAAGCCTGGGCCTGAGTACTTTTCTCAACCTGTTTAATTTCAAGAACCAGTCGCTTTACCTCATGCACCATTCTGACTTTAATGCTTGTCCTCAAGTTCAGATTTCTTCTTTGCACAATAAATTGTATCATCCCTAGCAACAATTCTCCATCCCCGGCTCTGGAATCCATGTCCTATCCCCTTCTTTTTCTTATTTCAAATATTGTAAAATATTTACATCATTTTTACAATGTGGCTCATACCAAAACCTTGGGTGGGACTGCCACCTAGAAAAAAGAAAAAAAAAATTAACAAATTCTAAAAAATAACAATCACTTAACCTTGTTTTTTGTTGTTTATCCTTCTTCCCTAATGTAAAGTAAAGTGGAGCAAATGTCAAAATGCTCCAATTGTTTTCTTATTAAAATAATAATTGGAAATGTTTTTAGCTATTTAAAACAAAAAAAAAGGACAAATTTCATTTTGAAAAAGGCTCACTAAAAGTCATTTTTGCAACAAAAAAAACTTGTTTTTCCATCCCATTCAAATAAATACCAATAAAGATAGGTTTAGTTGGAAAAAAATGATATTATAAAAAGTTGATGTTTTTCTTGGATTAAGAATAATCTATAAAATTAGACTTAGAAATTAAAATTGAATATTTTGGAATTAGTTTCATAATACTTAAGTTTATTTTATCTTTGTTTTTAGGAATTAGTTAGGCCTAAATTTTCCATATATTGTAATTGGTTTCTTATTAAATTTAGTTATATGTTTTTCTTTAGGCCATTAATAGTTTTTCAATATGTGTTCTCCATTTGACACTAAAGGGATAGGTGAAACAAAGTTGTGTAACGTGTGCATGTGAGCTTGAGCTATATGTGATGTGTTAAAGAGTTGTGAGGTAATGAATTCATCTTCATACATGTCATTTTAACTAAATAAACTAAAAACTATATGCATACAATTCATGTATAAAAATAAGCAGTGACATGATTGGCATGCCACCATGTTGCTCTTGTTTTTAAAATATTCTTTAAACAAAATTGATATATTGTAAAAATAACCTTGAAAATGTCTTAAAGCTATTTATGCAAAGTTAAGAGGGTGTTTTTTTTCATATGTAGGAAATAGGTTATCAGTCAAGATTCAAAAACATCTCACCTGAAAGAGATGTGAAAGCTTTCACACAATCAGCGAGTGATTCCAAGTAACATAATTTTCTTTAAATAATAATGATAAATCAACCTGCATTTACAAAATAACAATGAATAATAAGTATTTCACTATTAATTTCACAACTGAATTATAATAAATTTAAAAATTCCATTGATAAATTAATATTAATTAATTAATGAATTAATTAAAGCCCTGCCGCTATTATCCTTTTTATCTTCCCCGAATCCATCTTCTCTCAGCAAAGTGTGAGCTTTTTTGCCTTCCAAATCTTAAGTTCCCCGAATGGAAGATGACGAACGGACCCGCCAACCCGCCCTCGAGAAGATTTCGTATTTTTGGAACGGTGCACCATATCACTGGAGGGAAGCGGACCGACGGAGACTTCAGGAGTATGCATCCAGTGCTTCTTCCTTCAAGTATATCTAACATTGGGCGGCCACAAACCCCACGAATATATATGATGAGTGCCTTTGAAGAACTGTTTCCGAGCTTCCTTCGTGAAGATATAACTCTCCTTCTATTCTTAGTTATATATGACCTACATCTAGATGATATCTGCCAACATAGACGTTGCTCCATTTCTTTACTCAGCATAGTGGCAGAGCTGTGCATCTTCAATATGGCTCTTACAATTACACACTCCTCCTCCATGGTACTGTTGCTACTAATTGTTTCTATCTGCATCGTCTCAGAATCAGGTCGGGCCAATGCATTGACAGGCCTGAGCCAGGATTACTACAAGCTATCGTGCCCAAGTGCAGAGACTGTGATAAGAGATACCATACGCAACGCCACCCAATTCGACCCTAAAATCCCTGCTCGGATTCTACGAATGCATTTCCACGACTGCTTCATTAGGGTATTTCCATTAATTTTTGATATCATAGTTAACCAGTGTGCACTCATCTCTCCCATTAATTTTTAATGATATTTAGGGCTGGCTTGGCTCCCACTACTATTTCATCAAAATCATGAGTAGTGTAGAGTTTAGAATGAGAGTAGAATAATAATAGAATTTGTATATTAATGTTAGAATATATAATCTAGAAGGACTCTATAAATCTGGGCACTAAAGCGATCGCTAGAATTATAAAATTCTCAATGTTGTGTAATCTGTTTGCAACATCAACTATTGGGAGATTAATCTGTTTGAATTTATAGTTTTGTTTTGGTTTTTTTTAACCTAAATGGAGGCGGTTGGGTATTGACATTGGCGGTGGCGTAAATGAGTGCAGGGGTGCGATGCATCGGTGCTCTTAGACTCCACTCCAAGCAATGAAGCAGAGAAAGACGCACCACCCAACGTCTCACTTCGCGCCTTCTACGTACTAGACGATGCCAAGGCGAAGCTGGAGTCCATTTGTCCACAAACTGTTTCCTGCGCTGACATTCTCGCCATCGCTGCCAGAGATGTTGTAGTTCTGGTACACTATAATCTCCTCTCAATAATTTTGATAACAGGCTAAACTTGTATATATATATATATAGATATAGATATGATTAGTTGAAAGTGTTATATATATATGATTAGATGAAATGTTGATTTGACAGACCGGGGGTCCAAAGTGGGACGTTCTCAAGGGACGAAAAGACGGGCTCATATCGAGGGCAAATGATACAAGGAATTTGCCAGCCCCCACCTTCAAAGTTTCTCAGCTCATTCAAAGCTTTGCCCTCCGTGGACTATCTGTCCGTGATCTTGTCGCTTTGTCAGGTACTTACAGAACTCCCTTCTAATTATACTCCTAAATTCGAGGAGATTTATATTAATATCATGTCTGATAAATTCAGGAATGCTTGATAAGTATTATTATGTTTTTTAAAATTTATATATCTGATAGATGAGCTATACCTGTAAAATGTGCCACTAAACTCAAATATGATCGACATTTACATTTCAGAATTGTTGCAATCTGTTTTTGGAAGTCAAGAGATCGAAAATTACCATGAAAATACGGTAACTCCGCTTTGTAACTTTGATGTCTGATGGAATTTTAATTGAGTTATGAATTGCCATAGGTGGGCATACGTTGGGCTTCTCTCACTGCTCTTCCTTCGAGAGTAGACTTCATAACTTCAACGCTACATTTAAGGTTGATCCAACCATGGAGCCACAGTTTGCGCAGAGCTTACGCACGGTGTGCCCTCAACTTAACAACAATCGCAGCGCAGGGGCTTTTCTGGATTCCACAGCCACCCAGTTTGACAACGCATACTTCAAACATTTGGTACAAGGAAAGGGAGTGTTTGGCTCCGACCAGGTGCTATTTCTGGACAACCCAACAAAAATGATGGTGAAGAGATTCGCTAGGGATGAGAATGCCTTCTTCAAAGCATTTGAAACCTCAATGCAGAAGTTGGGAAGTGTTGGAGTTATGACCAGCGGGGGAGAAGTGCGATTGAATTGCAGAAAAGTGAATTCTTGAAGAGGATTGATATGGGATTATACGCTCTTCCAATTCATTTTCGTTTTATAAGATGCAAGAGGCTCCCTTGATAATTGTTTTTATTTTTAAGAGGATCCTCTGTTTCCGTAATCAATAAATTGTTTGATTGCTCAAGTTATTCAACGACCAAAATAAGCCAAATCAAAATAAATTTGCTGACAAATCTGCATTGGGTTCTTTTTTAAATCACTCATTAATATGTTTTAATAATATTTAATTAAACTTTATATCTTAATAAATTCAAAATAAGTTTTACACAAAATAATACCATAAAAAGAATCTCAAGTCACTCCACTTATTATTTGATAAATGAATTAACATATGACAAGATAAGCTTTGGTAATAAAAACTAGTTATCTAATATTCTTTCGGTAGCCCGCAAATATTTGGCGATGAGACTGCAACTTTAAATAATCAGTACGATGCCTACCATGTTTACATAAGGGCATAACAGGTGGTTTAAAAAAAAAAAAAATTAATAAATTAAAGATAAGAGTAAACCAAAGAAACTGAAAAATTGTTATGTAATAAAATATATTTCTAAATTATTAAATTTGGATATTTATCATTTAAAATTTTGAAATTCTTAAGTTCAATATAGACCGCACTTTCAGGTTAATAAGGTTTCAGGATTTTTATTCTTTAAAAAATAAAAATAAAATGCATGGATGGTTTAGTCTTAATATTTAAAAAACAATTCCTTTCAACGTATACAATTTAATGAATAAAATCAAAGATTTTAGATTTTAAAATTTATGCAGTGCGTTTGTTGCGTTTATTTTGTATTACAAAATTTCAATGGTATATAAATTAAATTAAATTACACACAAATATTTTGATATTTATTTATAGTTTATCGATTATTTAATTTATATAATTTTATTATTTATTTAATTTCTATCACTAACCAATCCAATTAGAGTAAATCAAAGTTGTGCTAGTATACACAACCAATCAGGATCACTCTAAACATCAAAGTGAGACTCAAATATTATTAAATTATATACACTAGCACAATTGCATTAATAAATGTTGTTGATATACTCAATTTATTTGAATGTATAATAACACAATCTTGTTTAACCAAACTACTTTAATATTAAACAAGAGTTAATATAACTTAATTGAACTAAAAAATAATAAAGACAAAGGTTTCATCACAAAAATAAAACAATTAATAAAATACTATATTTTTTAATGTCATCACCAAAAATTAAGAAATATGATTTACTAATAATGTTATTTGACCCTATGACCTCTATGTAGATTAACCAAAAGAGATCTACCCATCAAAGAGATTTGACTCTGTGATATTTGACCCTGGATCTACCCATCAAGGAGATTTGACCTTGTGATATTTCACCCTAGATCTACCCGTCAAGAAGATTTGACCATGTGATATTTCACCCATTGGGGAGATTTGACCCTGTGACATTTGACCCAGGATCTACCCATCGAGCCCTATGATATTTCACCCATCGAGGAGATTTGACCTTGTGATATTTGACCCTAGATCTACCCATCGAGGATATTTGACCCTGTGATATCCCTGGATCCACCCATTGAGGAGATTTGACCCTGTAATATTTGACCCATCGAGGACCCTGTGATATTTGACCTTGGATTTACCCATCGAGGAGATTTGACCTTGTGATATTTGACCCTAGATCTACCCATTGAGGATATTTGACCCTGTGATATCCTTGGATCCACCCATCGAGGAGATTTGATCCTGTGATATTTGACCCATCAAGGAGATTTGACCCTATGATATTTGACCCACCGAGGAGATTTGACCCTGTGGTATTTGACCCTGTGACCCTGTGATATTTGACCCTGGATCTACCCATCGAGGAGATTTGACCCTGTGACCTCTCGATAAGGGAGGTACTTAGCAACAAGAACTTGATCAACTAAGCTATCCCTTGGCGTTGACTAATATTGTTTATATTAACATATACATTTTATTTATGTGTGTGTGTGTGTGTGCGTGTGTATTTTATTTTTTATTAATATATATATATATATAATTCAATTTATTAAAATATGTTTAAAACGTTCTTAAATTGAAAATATTGAGAAAAAAACTATAATTCATGAAAATTGAAATAATAGAAAAAAACAAAATAAAAAGGGAATAAAAATAAAAGCCAAAAATTAGTAACAAATAGAAATGGGAGTTACTAATATCAAAGAGATGTAGAATAGTTGGTGAAGGACTGCGCTGTTAAGGCACTCCGTATGTAAAGGTCACCAGTTCTATTCTCGCTGATACCAAAAATCCAGCATGGTTTTCGCTGGTGTGGCTCAGGCCGGGTGCAATCCCCGGGTGACTTTCATGACTTAGATGCCACTGACTCGTGGCCTCTCAGCCACAGGGTAAGAGTGATTTTCAGGATTCACCCATTTATCAATCAAAAAAATAAAGAAATGGAAGTTACTAAACAACCCATAATAAGTCCTCAACCAATCACTTTTGAAATAAACAAATTTAAATAATAATAACAAAATTAAATTTCCAATGTCAAACTATGGATAAGTGGCAAGTATTTTTAGTCAAAAACATGTGTAATACCATACCGGTGGGTATAATAAATATAGTTTTCTTTTAAATTAATACAAAAAATATTTTACTATTATTTGCGAAAATACCATGTTTCTATGGTATTATATATCTCCATAAACTTTTAAAAGAATGTCTAAACATAATGGAGTATCATTTTAATTATATCACTTCTTCACCTTGTTTCAGTCAATCCCTCGTGCGAACTTTTTTTTCAGAAGAAAAAAAACAAAAACATGTCTTCATTAGAAGTGAAGATTGTTTTACATCAACATACTTCTAACGTGGGCCTTTCCCAAGCTGGATTGTAAACTCCATACATATAAGCAAAAACTTGACCATTAATATGTCATCAGAATCTTACAATAAGACTCTTAATTATATATTCATACTAATAGAAAAAAACATACCAAAATAGGGATAGACAAACAGAGTACAAAATTTATGGGTAAGAGAATGGAACATCTCTCTATCAGATCTCAAAATAACCTTGGCCACAAAGGATACCATCAACCACATATTCATAAACCATATGTTCATCTAAGAGAGCCACACCATGCTTGGAAAGAGTGTCTGCCTCTAAGTTTTGTTCTCGATATACATGCTAAAATGACACACCAGGTATGGTAGACTTCAAGTCTCGAATTCATTGCATCTAGTTGCATAGAGGAGGGACATCCATATCACACCTGCCATGTATCCACTAAATTATAAAGAGGGAGTCACCAATGATCACAATCTTCTCAATGCCTATCCAAGAGACACATTGAAGAGCACCCCATTAAGCAATCACCTCTACCTTGCAATTGTCTCCAAACCCACCAGACGAGAAAAAAGGATATAGAGAAGAGGGCTTAATACGAAGATATACACTACAACCATATCTTCCCCCTGCAGATGCACCGTCAAAGAAACATATGGGGAATATCCCATCCAAATCAACCAATGTCATTGATCGAGAAGGAGCCTTTGGATTCCATGGACCAATTTCATTGAAGAATGCAATAATATTGAGAACTGCCATCTTGATATATGGGACTTTACCCTTGAAAATGAGGTTGTTCTGAGCTCGCACAATCCCCCAAAATGTATAAAATGGGATAGCCCTATAAGGTTTATCATGTTTGTCCCATGATATAAGACAACCTGTAATAGAAAATACTTTACTAGCAACATTTTCTCTCAGGAGATGGGAAACCTCCTTCCATTTGTAGTGGCTACAACCACCATCCAAAATTTTGCCTTAGCTTCATTTTGGAACCTCCCTACCAACCATCCTTAGCAACATGTCTTGCACTAAGTAAGTACATAGGCTTCAGTTGAGTTTTAATGGCCTGCTAGCCTGTACATGTCAACCTACTTGTCCCCCACTTGCAGGCCGACATTTCGGACTTAGGAAAATCCCTAACTGAGATGTTCCCTATGAAAATTGTGCAATTCTAGGGGGGAACCATCCTTCCCTCCAAAAATTGCGCAATCATGTCGGGCTACCTACTGGGCTCTAGAATTGCACAATACAATTAAGCAGCCCTCCCTTAGGAAATTGTGCAATTATAGGAGGAATTGACCTGTTGACCCCAGAAATTATGCAATACCTATGGGACATCCAGCCTTGTTCAACCCAGAAACTGCGCAAATCCATTTCCCATGCTTTCAGATTGCTGCATTTGCCTTCAGGTTGACTGATTTCCTCTAGGACTGAGCAATCTTAAATTGCATGCATGAGCTGCTTTTCCCGAAATAGAAAAAATCAACATGCAAAAAGAATCCCTAGATTTTAGGGATCTATTTTTAGCAGCTGGAGGTTACATGCAAAGATCATTTTAGGAACCTCCCTCCAAGTTTTTCTTTTTCCTAGATTTGTGGCATCCGTGTCATAAGCCCCATCCTTATCAAAATTATTTATTTGATGCTGCAGAGCTCATTTCTCACATCGATCTTAGAGCTCTAACATCCCACATCACATCTAGGAGTCTTCGGCACATTCAGCTCAACTTTCTTTGGGTAAGTCTACTTTTCATGTCATTTGCTGCTTTTTTGTCGCTTTTTGTATTTCTCTTTGTATGAATGTTGTTTGCTTGGTTTTGTTGAATGTATGTTGTCATTTTAATGCATGTTACCTTGTAGAAGTATTGTTTTAAAATTTTGATTGTATATCACTGTTGTCGCATGCATGACACTGTCTTTTCACTAACAATATTCGTTGCGGTGACTCACTTCACACACATGCTTGCTTTCCCATTTTATGAATCTTAAATTCACTGTTAGCATGCATTATCATTCACTCTTTCTTAAACTCAGTCTCACCATGCATTCAAACCTCTTCATGTTTTCAATCACCCATTGGTGGGTTTGGGTTGCCTCAGCCCAGACCTTGCCTTACTTAGACAGCAATGCTTATTTCTGGAAGTGAAGATTGTACCTTCCCTCTAGAATATGTGTAAATATGGCCAAAAATAACCTCCATGATTTCATTGCGCAATTCTGGGAGGCAGTGCCCTGCTAACCCCAGAAATTATGCAATGTAGTTTACGGGTTTGCATTCCTTTGCTGACTAAAACTATGCATTTCATAGTTTTAGTCCTTATTAGGCTAGGTTGGACTATGCATTGCATAGTTCCAGCAGTCATTCAACCTTTGGTTAGCCCGGACTGTGCCTTGTGCATTTTTGGCAGTCAGTTTCCCAACCTCCCGATGAAAATTGTGTAATCTTCCCAGTCAATCACCTGGGTGGGTATGTTGCATGACAGTTCTCAAATTTATTTTGGTTTTCAACTGACAGATGCTTTCCATGAGTGTTTCTATCTCTCTATGTATAGCAGGTGTTCATCTGTCTCTCAGCAGTACAGTTACAATGGCCTCCAAGAGAGTAGGGTCAAATGACACCATTGGAAGTGCAACTGGATATGTAGTTGCACAAGTGTTTATGAGCTTGCCCATTTATGAAGACACCAAGATGTTCATAGACAAAGACATTAAGATGAAATGGTAGGACATCAATGGTACATTCTCAGGCACACTTGAGGAAGGCCTGGAAGATCGTAGGGTCTATGTCAACATCCACAAGTCTAGGTTATACTGGATTTCATACAAGTATCTCGTGTTTCCATGTGTGAACATGATCCACTGGATTGTCTTACACAATGATCCTGAGACGATGACATTGAATAGTTTCAATGGGGCATATCTTGCTACCTTCATAGTGAAGGACATTCAGGAGATGTACCACTTTCCACAGTCAGTGATCAAAATGGAGAAACGCTTAAGGAAACCCAGCAGTAGTGCAAAATCAAGAGATATCTTGAAGAGCTGGGTGAAAGAGGAAACCAAGTTTAGGACAACACCCAGCCTGATTTACAAGATGAAGATACTACGAAAGTCATATCAATACTTGGTCATATTTTCATGCAACTTATACATCCAAGAGAGCACAAATACCTTCTCGCAGAGCTGGGTGATTATGTTGGACCAACTGGCCAGCGAAGGAAGGCCATGCAACTGGTCCAACATGTTGGCTCTCAGGTTTAAGGAACAAGTGATAGAAGCCCAACGTCTACCCAGAGGTTATCAAGTGGAGATATACATGTCCCCATACATACTAGATGCAATTTGTGCTTGTCAACAATTCCCAGGTTTAAGTTGGGCATGGACACCTTAAGAAACCTTTGTGCACACTTATTGTAGATTGTTCTCCAAATGAATCTTCCACAGATCTATCACACATTTTTCATACCACTTTGTCACCTCGGTGTACAAAATGATATTTCAGCAAGATCCACCTTGCATGTCACAGGCATTGATCAACATAGAAGATTGGTATGCCTCACTGCTTAGTACCTTCATATGGATGTACAGCACAGAGAAACCTCTACATGTCTTACCGAATTTTTCCATGGACAAGCTCATCGTGCAAGAGGTGTCATATCACATCTCGAAAAGGTTGTTAGCTATATTGCGCAGGAAGAAGAAGGTGCCTTAGCCCGTTCTTCCTTTGCAGATCAGGTTGTATGAGATACAAAATCTCAAGCATTTTGAGACTGAAACAGAGGAGTTCAATAGATTAACCTTTGGCAGCAGAAGTTTCAATCTGTATGATTCACATTGCTTAGTAAAGGACCACTGTGCAAGAGTGCAATTTCTTTGGATCCACGGGGCGTGTCATTGGCCTGAGGAAGACCCATGGAGATATGGTCATAGCCTCTCCATGCTCATTGAATCGGTTGGCATAGCTATGGAATGGTTAGCAAAGTAGAGGGAAGTAGCATCTCAGAGAACACGATCATCAGCAATGGAAGAGGGTAGCATACCTACACATGACAAAGGTGAGAGAAGGGTTGTTGACAATGCAAAGGCAAAACAAATCCACAAGTTCAAAGTAGATCCACTCGTGATGAAAGCAGCTTTGGAAATTGAGGCTAAGAGGAAACAACGCGACAGGAAGAACGCATAAAGGCAAGAGAGAAACAGAGGATGGAGAAAACATAAAGGGAGTTGCAAGAGTTGAAGCAGCAACTCTAGGAAGACAGGAGTTGCACAGAAGAGAAAAGGAAGCACAGTAGGGATAGACACAATAGGAGGTGCAACATGCACAGACTGATGAAACTGTCCCCATACAGGTTAGAGACTCATCGAGCAGCTAGCACTAATTCGATTTGGAGCAGATTAGTAATGTTGTGCTAATTTCCCATTCAGAAATAGACCCAATATGCTTATCATTTTCCTTTTCAGGTTCTCAATGATTCAAAACTTTTACATAATAAAAATATTCCCATGAGAGTTTCTTAAGTAAATGTTATAAATAGTTTAACATAAAAACATATGTTGAACAACAACAATATACTAGTAAAGAACATCAAAATATAATATTCCTGGGCTACGTCTCCTTGGTCCAACTTCCAATGGCTTGGGCTTCTCTATTATTCTCAAATTACATCAAAAGTGTGTTTTCAATGCTCAGATGCCTCTAAAATCTGTCTCAATGAGTTCAAAATACTCAAAATTTCTAGCATTGACTATTTTTGCATCAAATTTGGATAAGAACTGAAGGTTTTATGACCTCTCCCAGTTCTCCCACTATTCTTTCCACAAAATGCTCAAAATTTGGCAGAAAACTACAAATTAGCCCCAAAATCTGCTAACTGGGGAAGAATTTCTCCACACCGCTGGCCATATCTTGTTGGTCATATCATAAACCGAAATTGGTGAGTTCATGTGGGCATAATGTATTTTTTGAGTGGCGGAACACTGCGATGCGATATAGGCGGACCTGACGGTCTATTAAACTGTAGCATAAACAAATGGTGTGTCTAGGGTCTATCACGTTTTGGAACTCGGTGAAGTTCAGCGGGCTCTTAACATAGCAAAACATTGTGATGCAATGTCATGAACCTGCAGGAACATAAAACTGTAACACAATAATGTAATGTGCTCGAGAACTCAAACTGTGTTGGGGTTGGGGCTAATACTGTTCACTAATCCCTTTCACCGATTGCGATAGCAATTTGATCGCATTGCAACCCAACCTACCAGGGGCCGATTTGAAACACCTTTTTCACCTACCATTGCGATATGCGATTTGTGAGGGCCAATAGTGGGCTACCACTTGGCACCTCCTTATTCGCTGAAGACTTGCCACATCATCCCAATCCTGCCAATATGCAAGTTAAACTTGAACTTTTACTTGTTCTAACTTCTACATACGAACTTGAATTTGAGTGTCGTTTACACCATTAGATTCAAAATGACGAGCTATTCAATCTGAAGCAGAATTTGACAAGATTCTGACCCTTTGATTTTTGAGAATAATTTTGAGCACCTGATCACTCCTCCCCACTGGAAGCCTTCTGGACCCCAAAAGGATCACTTTCAATTATCGAACAGATGAGGGTATTTTTCCCTCTCCTTCCCCACTTTAATCCATTTGTCCTTTTATGGATGTGTATCTTTGAGACCCACCCAAAGATAATCAATACTTCCCCTTTTTGTTGTCCTTGTCCTTCTGTCAGGTATACTGTCTCGCTGAAGCACATCAAGAAATTATGGAGATAAGTCTTCAATAGATGGAATTTGAACATTCTCTCCTTGATATTCAATAAAAGGAGGTTCATATAATCTCAAATTTTCAACATTAAAAACGGAATATATTTGCATATATGAAGGCAAACTAAGCTTGAAAGCATTATTACCAATCTTTTCCAGAATTATAAATGGACCATAACGAATTGATTGTAGCTTTTTACCTTCACCTTGAAGCCTTTCCTTGCTAATGTAAATCCAAACTTCATCACCTGCTTGAAACTGATGATCCACATGATGCTTATCATGCCTTGCCTTATACTTGCCTTTACTCTTTTCTTGTTGTTCTTGAACTGTTTGGTGAATCAACTGAATTTTCTCAATGAATTTCTTTGCTTTTTCTATGTCACTATTTCCATCTACAGCTACATCTTTCTCAAAGATGAAATCCGAAGGTGATTTAGGAAAATAACCAGGACATGCCTCAAAAGGCGAAGTTAGAGTAGAAGAGTGTTTTGCTCGGCTATAAGCATGTTGAATATAATGCAACTATTCATCCCACAACCTAGGATGTTTGCTACAATATCCTCTTACAAAATGAATGACTGTCATATTAACCACTTGAGTTTGACCATCTGTTTGCAGATTAAATTTTGTACCTTTCTTCAACTTGGTGTTCATCAATTTCCATAAACTTGATAAAAAATTCCCAACAAATCGAGAATCACAATCACTTACAATAGAAGTAGGCAATCCAAAATTAACCCATACATTTTGAAATAAAAGCTGATTTGTTTGGTCAACTGTAATTTTATTTTTACAAGGCATTAACATGCACATCTTGTTGAACCTATCCAAAACTACATACAAATAATCATGACCTTTCCTTGATAAATTAAGACCTCCTACAAAATCCATTGAAGCACTTTCCCACGGTCGTGAAGGCACTGGAAGTGGTGTGTACAATCCTATTTTCCTATTACTTGGCTTACTGACTGCACACAATGAACAACCTCTCATAAAATGTGACACACTTTTAGGCATACGAGGCCAATAAAAATACCTCTGCAGATTTTCCATTGTTTTACTTACACCGAAATTCCTAGCAATAAGAGAAGTGTTGCACTTCCCTTGTGACATTTAATCTCTCTCCCTATGGAACACAAAGTTTTCCCAAATGATATAACAGATTATCACGTACATGGTAGTCTAATTCCTCAACTTGGTGGCTTTGAATCAATTTTAAATACACCTCTTGAAAGTTAGCATCCTGTGCCTATTGTTCAACATAAATTTCAGGCAAAACATAATTATTCTTGAGTAAAATTGCTACATTTACAACTGGTCTAGAAAGAATATCAGCAACTCTGTTATAAATGCATTTCTTGTACCAGATTACCAAGTGGAATTGTTGTAAAAATCCCATCCAACAAAAGTGCCTTGACTACTACAATTTGGTTTGAGGTTACAGATATTACAGAGGTTGATGATCGGTGTGAATAATGGTTTCTTTTCCCATCAAATAATCCTTCTATTTCTTCACACTTTGCACCAATGCATAATTCTCTTTTTCATATGTAGGATAATTAATAACAATGCCATTAAAAATTTCATAATGAAATGAAATGGGCTTACGATGTTGTAAATGAACTGCACCCATGGCATAGTCACTTGCATCTGTTTATATTTCAAATGGTTGCTTTGAATCCGGAAATGCTAAAACTAGGGCTGAACTGATATTTTGTTTCAAAGTGTCAAATGTTTTTTTTCTGTTTTCCTCCCCACTAGAAGACAACCTTCACTCTGGTCAACACATGTAGTGGACCTGGTATGGAGGAGAAATTAGAAATGAACATCCTCCAGTATTGCACTGCTTCTAAAAAACTTATTATTTCTGCAACTAATTTGGGTATTGGCCAATTCACAATGATAAAAATTTAGAGGGGTCAATCTTTAGCTCACCTCCTCCAACTATGTGGCCCAAATATACTAAGGAAGTTTTCTTGAATTCACATTTAGACATCTTCATAAATAATTGTTCTTTTCTTAAGACATCAAACACTTTCGTAACATGTTTGACATGCTCTTCTCGTGATTTGATGAACATAAAAATATCATCTAAATGGACAATTACAAACTCATCAAGAAATGATATTAAAACATCATTCATAACTCTCATGAATGTAGATGGAGCATTACAAAGACTGAAAGGCATAACTAGCCACTCAAACAATCCTTGTTTAGTTTTAAAATAATTCTTCCATATGTCCTTCTCAGTTATTCTAACTTCATGATATCCACTTCTCAAGTCTAATTTAGTGAAATACTTTGCATTTTTCAACTGATCTAGAAAATCTTCTATTTTGGGAAATGGGTATCAATTTTTTTATTGTAATCTTATTCAAAGCTCGATAATCAACACACATGCGTGAGGTTTCATCTTTCTTGGCTACCAATACAATTCGTGAACCACATGGCAAGGTAGACGGACGAATTACTCCTTTATCTAACAATTTCTGGACTTGTTTCTTAATTTCTAAGCTTTCCAGAATTGACATTCAATACATACCAATGTTTGGGAGTGGACAATCCTATTGTAGCTGAATTTTGTGTTGAATTCCTCTTTTTGGTGTTAATCCCTTTGGTTCTTGAAACATGTCTCCATATTGATTGACCACATCAATCAATTAAGATTTTAGCTTCACATCACAGCCTGCAAAGGATTCCTGCTCCATGTCATTCTTCTGCTTAATCATAAGGAGCACGAGACTCTTGCTGGAACTGGCCAGTCACTTCATTACCCCTACACTTGCCAAAGACAAAATAATCTTTCTACGCTGAGCTCTCAAAATGTACTCCACTCCATCTTTAAACAAATGGTATTTTTTCTCAAATCTGTGGAAAACACCTCTCCTGTCATATAGATACGGGTTTCCCAATACAATCCTTGAGATATCCAATGGCACAACATCTAGTTCAACTTCATTAATGAAATTAGTGGTGATTGCAAACCTAAAAACACATTTATGTGTGACCTCCAAATTAGCATCCTTGGTTATCCAACCCAGTGGATACGATTTATGATGAGGCACGGCTTCCAGATTAATTTTCTTAACCAAATCTGCAGAAATTAAGTTGGCCTGAGATCCACTGTCAAACATCATATCTATCTTCGTATGTTTAGATATAACTCGAATACAGAACAAATTGATTCAGTTTTCCTCATTTGAAATGCTATGGGAATTATTTGTTGTGTTGGTGCTTGCCACGGCTATCTCTTTTCTTTATTTTTCCAAGAAATTCCCTTTGGTGACTGTGGTTGTAATCTTGGTTTCATCTCTTGAGTCAGAACCCAAGTCTTGTTGTGCAGCATCGTTGGTCTTATGTTTCCCTTTATTGTTAAATTTCTTCAGCCATAATTATGGATGAAGCTTCTAACAATGAGCTTCATCATTTCCCTCCTTGGAACAATTCTTGCACTTAGGTTTCTCCCCTTTTTCTTAACCGAAGCAATTTTCTACTGCTTTCCTTTAAAATTCTTCCCTTTTTCACCACTCTAAAATGGCTTCTTCGTAGCTTCTTCCTGTATGTTTTTCCCTCTTTCTTCGAGATGTGTATCTTGAACACATACCTCATCAAGATTCATTGGACTAATAATAATAATGGTATGTCAAAGATAGCTATGCAACCCTCCTATGTATTTCAGTAAGGTATCTTGTGACTACAAGTCTACTCCTAACATAAGAGCTCTTTTCCTAAACTCTTGAGTATACTCTTGCACATTTTGACCTTTCAAGTATCTGAAAATTTTCCAATTCATAGTGGCTTTCTGCATATGAGCTAAAGGGTAGAGTTGTCTCTTTATTGCAGCAATGCAATCAGACTAGGAAATCGAGATCTTGCCATGTTTTTTGATCTCGTATTGAGTCCATGATTCCCACCATACAAGTGCTGCACCCTCCATTCTCAATGAAGCCAACTAAATTTTGATATCATCCTCTTGAAGGTTTAGAAATTTATGATACACCTCCAACTAACGAATCCAGTTATCCAACTTCTTTGCATTAACTTCACCATTGTATATAGGTAACTCAAATTTAACATCAAGCTTTAGAAAAGGTGATTCACCAACCCCTTTTGAAGGATGATGATGAGTATGAGTAATGGTGTTATTTGTGGAAGAGTGTGAAGATGATTTTGAAGAAGAAGATGAAGAATATGGCAAAGATGGTGGAGGTTTTCCTCCATTCCCATTACCTCCTTTTCTGTTACCTCCTCCTAAAGAACCTTCTCCATTGTTAGGCTTGTAGCTTTCTCCTTGCAATCAATTGTTCCTCACTTCATAGAGGACCTTAACGATCTCTGTCATATCAAGGAAATCCTTTCTGAAGGTCTTCTCATCTTTTTTAATGATAGGTTCTCCTTCATTAGACATAGTCTCTAAAGACTCAACTACAACTTGAGGTTGTACTAGTGTTGGAATCTCAGCTGCAACTTCTGCAACTTGAGGTTGTACTGGTGTTGGAATCTCAGTTGCAACTTCTGCAACTTGAGGCTGAACTGGGGTAGAATACTTTGGCAACCTTGCTCTTATTCCACTTGACCCAACTTCAAGGCTTTCAACCAGCTTTCCTTCACATTTTATTAGCTTTAACCTTGTAAGCATGACATAAACTTGCAAACAATTAAACCCTTCTTTCACAAGGAAAATATAGTAAGAAAAACCAGAGCTCTGATACCAACTTGATCTGAATTGGAGCTGATTAGTAATGTTGTGCTAATTCCCCATTCAGAAATAAACCTAATATTCTTATCATTTTCTTTTTCAAGTGCTTAATGATTCAAAACTTTTTCATAATTAAGAAATTCCCATCAGAGTTTCTCATGTAAATGTTATAAATAGTTTAACATAAAAACATATGCTGAAAAATAGTAATATAATAGCAAAGAACATCAAAATATAACACACAACAAGCACATGCTAAATGAGTTCACCCCTCTTGGGCTATGTCTCCTTGGTCCAGGTTCCAATGGCTTGGGCCTCTCTATTATGCTCAGATTACATCAAAAGTGTGTTTTCAATGCTCATATGCCTCTGATCCCTATATCAATGAGTTCAGAGTACTCAAAAATACTAGCCTTGACTATTGTTGCATCAAATTTGGATAATAACTGAAGCAGTTATGACTTCTCCTAGTTTCCCCACTATTATTTCCTCAAAATGCTCAAAATTTGACAAAAAATTACAAATTAGCCCCAAAATCCGCTAACTGGGAAAAAAATTCTCTGCACCGTGGACCATATCCTATCGGTCGTATCGCAAATCGCAATTGGTGAGTTCAGGAAAGTGGAAGGTATGTTTTAGTGGTGGAGCAATGCGATGCAATATAGGCGGACCCAACAGTATATTAAATTGTAGCATAAACAAATGTCACATCCGGGGTTTATCGTGTTTCGGAACTCAATCAAGTTCAAAGGAATCTTAACACATAAAAACATTGTGATGCAATGTCATGGACCCACCAGAACATAAACTATAACACAATAACATATCACATTCAGGAACTCAAACTACCATGGGGTCGGGGGCGATACATGTTCATCGATCCCTTTCACCAATTACGATTGTGATTTGACCGCATCACAACCCAACCTACAGGGGACGATTTGAAGCACCTTTCGCACCTACCACTACGATATGTGATTTGTGAGGGCCAATGGTGGGCTGCCACTGGGCACCTCCTTATACACTGAAGACTTGCCACATCATCCCAATCCCACCATGTAGGCAAGTCAAACTTGAACATTGACTTGCTCCAACTTATGTATACGAACTCAAATTTGGGTGTCTTTCACATCGTTGGATTTAGAATGATGAGCTCTTCAATTTGAATCTGAGTTTGACAAGATTATGACACTTTGAATTTTTAGCATAATTCTAAGCACCTAATCAAGCACAAAGTAGACAGGGTGACTAGTCATAAGAGCAGGACTTATCTTAAGAGATCGAACATATGCTAGAATAGATGGATACAGATAGGGTGAAGCCAGAGTTAGATCAAGATATTGACCTCATGCGTCAGAAACAAGGGGTCACCCCAATGGCTTCACTAAGTCCGGAAATAGAGCAAGTCCCAAGAAATCGAGGAGACACAAAAATCCTTGAAGACAATCCAGAAGTGGAGAAGCACAACATATCTTTCAATGAGTCGCAAAAGAGAGTTGTGCAGTCATGTAGAGTGCCTACTCTAGATGCCCACATATCTCCTCTGTAGTTTGAAGAATGAGTGGTCACATCTGATGTGCAGAGAAAGAGTGAATGGCTAAGGAATTACAAGAAGCCAAGCAAGAAGGAGAACATATTACATCATTCACCCAAGGAGAGTTGAGGAGAGCGATACTGGATGAAATATCATCTCTCAAAGCAGTCATGCAGATGTTGTAGTCTAGATTCAGCACTGTGCACAACCCAATTGTCCATCTCAATGGTTGGCAGCAGTGTTGTGCTAGAAGGGCATGCATCTTGTCGAATTTTCACACTGATTTTGATCGCATGCAAACATGGACAGTGAGGTACGAATAATTCCCATTTCACTTGTCAAAGATGATGAAGCCCAAGGTGGTAGATTTGAAGGTACACATCCAAATTCAGATCCAGAACTATGAGGAACTCCCATAACTCATCTCCAGTTTGCAGGCTTCACATGCATGGGTGTTCAAAAGCATGGATGTCATTATGTGCATGCACATGATTCCATCGATTGGCACACTCACCGAATCGAAGCCAAAGGACCAAGTCTGACATGAGATGGACATGTATTTTGATGAGTTGATGCACGTAGCCACCAACACAAACTTGGAGATCAAGGTAGAGACTATGCATCAATATGTTTCTAGTCTCGCTGCACTCAAGACTATGATGCACAAGTTATCAGACGAGTTGGACAAAGGTTCCAAATTAGTGTACCCAGATTCAATGGAGGCGAGATTTCTCTTTCAGCAAGATGTCACCATTTAGCATGAGGACACCATCACGGACTACCAAGCTTGGCATCAGTTCGCCACCGTCAATCATCACAAGGATGTCGAAGAGTTGGTCTTCCCACAACTGTCTGAGTCTTAGTAGTGTCTTCCATGGCTTTCTCAAGCCTATTTTGTCTCACATGGGTACATGTGCAGATTGTAATGTAACATCTTCTAAAAGTGAAAGACCAAGTGTCGAAGTAGAATGTAACAGTCATGTAGTAGTTGAAGAGTCATGAGGGTAGTAGGTGAAGAGTCACAGAGGGAAATTTCAAGGATCACCCCACCCTTTGCCGTTTATATAACTTCATAACTCATTATACAGCATTTTGGGAGCCAAGCTTCCTATAGGTGTATCTTAGAGAAAGCTTGGAGTGTATTGTAACGAGCCTTGGCTTCTCCAAAGTGCAGAGCTAGTATATCTCTTTGGAGGAGCATGCGGTGGTGACTTTAACATTCCATTGTCGGGACCAGTAGTTGGACATGGTTGTATGTATGATTGGAACTTTCACTTTCTTAATATAACAGAGCCAACATGTTTCATGCATATGTTCTTATTGTATTTCAATTGTCTTGGTTACTCTAATTATATGTGTATCTATTCGCTTATGCATGTATGTATGGATTTTTCTTTATATGTATGTATGAATCTTATTGAAATGCATTTTTGGTTTTACCATCACTTTGGATTATTGGTTCACATGCCTTCCATCTTGTGATATATCTTTTCTCATGTGTTCCCTTCCAATCCGCGTGTTTCCACAGGTTTCCAAGGGGCACACTTATTCCACTTTCCATGTGTTAGAACACTTCATGTACCTTCCTTGGCTTGCTATGCTAGTTACACCCTTGCTACCAACAAGGACACCCTGCTTTCCTTTGCGTGCAACAGTGGTCAAGGCGATATTGTACAACCCACTCCTAGGACTCCTATACCAAATGGTCAGAGGTCTAGTTGGGACTTGTTACTGAGGAGATCCCCTGACATGTTCGTGGGTCCAACACCGTTAACATTTATAGCACTAGAAGGAGGGCTAGATGACAAGCTGAGTCCTCACGTCCTATTTTGAATCTTCGCATATTTTTCATGGATATCATTAGACTTCCCCATCTGCGATGTTTTTCTGATGCAGAACCTATCGACATCACAAAGGGGTTTTATGATCTCCTGTCAGAACTCACATCCAATGGTGAAGCCGAAGTGGCCTAGCCTAAGTAATTTCACGACTTCCTAGCATTCCTTGAGGATTCATATGAGTTTGATGAAGTCTAGGTTAGCTTGCTACTTTCACACACACTTCGTGAATCCCCACAACGATGGTGCCACAACCTACCACATGGTTGCGTGCACTCACTTGAGAAGTTTTGTGATCTAATTGAATCTACTTTCAATCATTTTCATCCTGGACCTCTTGACAAAAAACTGTTAAAACAAAGGAAGACTCCACAAGAATAATCTATGGATTTTTGGCAGCACTTCCGTGTACTTCAGTTTGAAGCTCCAAAAAACAAGATGAAATTCCAATATCTTTGGGATAGATTTGAATATTTCCTTCATAAATCACTCGATCCCAAGATGAAGTTGAAGATCAAACCACGCTCAACATACTTCAGTGATGGAGCTGCGCAATCAAAAGCAGACACAGTCGCTATCACAAGTGACTTTGCACCTTCCACTCATCAAACAGCTCCACCATCGCAGAGTTATGTGAGAGAATATACACACACATCTATTAAACTGTAATATCCTCCCAGCATCACTTCTCTCAATTTTTGTGCATATTTGGTTGCGAACCCCATTGGTTGTCGCATGAATTTGTTACCTCAACCTCTGTCTTTGTGTTCTGTTGATCCTTCAGATTGCATTGTCTTGTGTTCTTTTGTTCTAAAATCTACACCTATTGTGAATGAGGATCAAACCATTGATAGAGTTCGTATTACACAACCAACTTGCACTGTCATTCATGATTAGTATGACTAGGAATCTGAACATCAACCTATGGTGAAGGATGATCTCCTTTTGTATGCGCCTCCTCCACTTTTCCATACATATTTGGTGATTCTGCTATCTCTAATTTTTCTTTTGTAAATCCATCCATGGATGCACCAACTACTGATCATTTGCAGAACACACCTGATGTCAGTCCATCATTCAACAGCGTAGAGGACAAATTATTCATTGAAAATCAACTTGATGTTTCATCTGCATTTTCCAAGAATGCAGAGGGTGAACATTCTTGCTTCTCATACACCCCTTAGTTTGATTTCTCTGACCATGAGGATGCCGATGAAATCATTGATTTTTTTTATCTTACCTTTTGTGATCCATTTACTCTCGTATTCTATCACGATGTTGATTCTATCATTGTTGATCTTTCAAATCCACCTATTTATGATGGTCTATCTATTGATGAAGTTGAAACCATGTAGACTATCGAGGCACTTGAGCCCATGCTAATGGTTATGTCAAGACCTCACTGTCCTAAGGTTGGTTTCACTTCCGATCAAGAAATTGTTGAAACACACAAGACTCTTCATCACTCATATGTGCATTAAAGATCAATCCCACACACATATTTTTCTTCCTCCATTTGAACTACATGATCCCGTCACTCATGCATTGGAGGAATTTTACAATTTCTTGAATTCAATTTCAGATTTTAAATAAGTAAAACATATATATACTTTGTTATTGTTCATGGACCATTAAATGCGAAAAAAAAACAACAAAAAATCTCCAACAGCAAGGAAAAAAATAGAGCAAAATAGGTAAAAGATTAAGGGGATGGATGATCTGCTACCAGAGTAAGTCAGCTTCAACCCATAGAAAATACGTTGTTGGTAACCTAGTTCTCAAATGGAATAAAAGCCATAAAGAGAAACCTAAGCATTCTAAGTTTCAAAATATTTGGATTGGTCCTTTTCAAATGTTATCAAAGCTTGGTCCATCAATTTATATTCTCCAAACATTAGAAGGCCAAGTAGAAAATGTGCCAGTAAATGGGCATTTCTTGAAAATATACTTTTAATAAATGAAAATCTCCCAAGAACACATGTAAATATTCCATTTTAACAAGGATGGTGGAATCCTTTAAAACTCATTTTATTGTAGAATTGAGGCTTTTGTGATCCATCATAGTTATAAGAAGAATTTCGGCGTAAATCACATATAGAAAGACCTTTGTCGATGCGTTTCGAACCAACCAGTGTGGTTCATCGTCAGGACAAGTTGAAGAAACAAATCCAGCTTCACATGTTAAATAGTTAGAGTAGAGCCTCCAACAGCTATCTTGATCAATATAACTGTTGGAGGCTCTGCTCTGACTATTTAACATGTGAAGCTAGATCTATTTCTTCAACTTGTCCTGACGATGAACCACACTGGTTGGTTCGAAACGCATCAACAAAGGTCTTTCTATATGTGATTTACGCCGAAATTCTTCTTATAACTCATTTTATATTATTTATTTTTTTCAAATTTTTATACATGTTCTTTCTTTAAATTTATTTGTTTATTTATAGAATTACAACTATGATTACATACTTCAAGAAGCATAGTTTACCATATATTATCTTATATTATAAAATAAGCTAAAATTAAAGGACATTGTATTCTTAAAATATAGCAATTCTAGAAATACTTAATGTTATTTTAACTCTTGCTTAAACTTTCGATAGTATGAAAAATGATAGATTGGCTATTTAATGTTATAAAAGTTCCATCATCTTCAAATAATTTGAAGAAATAAACCAAAACCTCTCAAAAAAGATGAAGAATATGATACATAATTTGAGTTTATTTTAATCCATGAAAGTATTTGCTATCAAATCAAGTCTCTTATAAAAACCTTCTTATATGACTTTGTTATATATGTTAATTGTCAAAATCAATCATAATCTAAAAAGTGAATCATGATGTTTTACATTAAAATTAAAATTAACAACCCCATCAAAGCTATGAATGCTTGCTAACAGAGATGCAATTGAAAATTTTGGAGAGAGATGATTATAATGAAAAGTACATAAAAATTTGACCAATATTAAAATCCTAAACTTAGTGTTTATAATTTCAGATGATGATTGAATTAGAATATTCTAAGAAATACAAATAAATTCATTATTTGACTCTTATTGCATGGAAATTTTGTTCTCTTCATTAGTACTCTAGTCCATTGTTTGTATCATTGACACTTTATCAAGTATCTCAATGATAGATCATAATTTAGAAGAATTTTCCAAAAACTTCATTTAATTTTATATTATTAATTAAAACTTGACAAGCATAATTGCTTATTCAAGTGTGCCACCATTGTTTCTCAAGTTTTAAACAACCCTTTTTCTTCTATACATAGGAAAATGAATAAAAACAAAATATCGTAAATAAAAATTTCTTTTTTTGAAATCTTAACTCAGAGGTCAAATTCATAAAGGTTTTGTAAAGAAAATTATAACGTGATGATTACCCGACCTTTAGACCACCCGACTAGAAATTCTGAATGACTACCAATCTTTTTATAAATAGTCCACCTAACCGTCTAACTACCCGACTACTTGACCTAAAGGAAAGACCTGACTATGGTATAGTTGGACTCAGGATAAAACAAATCAATCATAAAATATAAAAAAACACCCAATTGCTCGACCTCCTAACTGTATGATCATCTGAATAAAATACTATTTTCTTGATTTGATTGCAGTGTGATTTTTGATAAAGATTTTAAAAAAAATCGTTTCACATTCAATTGATTATTTTAAATCAATAATACATTGTCTACTTCTTTCTCGATTCACGAAAAGAAAAATAGTTGGCTTGTTTACAAGAAATTGATAAACACATTCAATTATGATTTTCTTGTATCTCTAAACAAAATTTTATGATTTTAGGGTGTCCTGTCTGCATGCTCTTTTCTTAAGTCTTGTTCAAAGAAGAATTGACTTAAAGGAGAAAAATACTAGGTTCTCAAAATTATGTGTATGCATAATGTTATTTTGAAATTCCTGAATTCAATTTCAAATTTTAAATAAGGAAGACTTATATATGCTTTGTTACTGTTTACAGGTCATAAAATGGGAATAAATGGAAAATCTTCAACAACAAAGAAACAAATGGAGCAAATTAAGGAAAATATTAAGGAGATGGATGATCCACTACAAGAGTAAGTCAACTTCAATGCATTCCTCATCTTGGATTCAACTTTAAAAAACACAATAAGCAGATATTATGTGCTGGGAGAATATATTTGAATTATTTCAGCAAAGAGAATAGCCTAAAAACACAAGAACTACTGAAACAAAGAACAATCAGTTTGAAGCAATCAGAGCAACAAACTTATATAAAGTAGCATCTAGAGGTACAATTTTTCCCTATTATGACATGGTTTCATGGATTTTCTCTCATACTGATATTAAAACCAAAAAAATATCATATCATCAAGAAATTGTCATGGCTTCGTATAACGTTGAAGTCGTATCTGCCATATACAAGCTCAATCCCACGAAAATCCACCTTAATGTTGAATTCCTTAATAAGTTTCGGCGTACTGTCTTGAAGAAATGTCACGAGAATTATGATATAGTAATTGAAGACTAGTTGAGAGAATAAGAGCAAGGTTTCAAGATCAAAGTAAAAAAGGAATATCTCATAGCTATTTTTAAGAAGCTTGTTATATTTCTTATTAAAATACTAACCATATTATATGGGGAGCAAGATCCTAAGAATTACAAAATTAAATGGATACCAATAATCCATAGTATTTTGAATTAGGGGAAACTCCTAAACTGGGCTGACATCTTATCACAAAATATCAAAGACTCATTAAAACTGCCATTATCATCTCTCGTGGAGTTCAAACATATTTTGTGTATGTCTACCTAATTAATAGATATTTTTATTACCTCAGTTCCATTCTCACTCATGAAATGGAATTACCCGTCTAACCAGTAGCTACCCATTCAAAATTATGCTCCTATTCTATGGGAATCTAATTTTAAATACCATTTTTATGATATTTGTCATTATGTTTGATTTCTTTCCATGAAATCGTGTTTGGAACAACACCTCCCATAGTAAGTTAAAGTTTGATATAAGGCCTAGAATCAATAAGTGATTGATTTATTGAGGAATTATTTTCCTACATCAGAGTTTTTGGAAGTGAAGTTGGTCCCCGCCTTCTACCTCGATATATCCAAACAATACTTTATTTGAGAGAAGTGGCTATAGGTTTTAACCCCATATAGAAATTATCTGCATACAAATTCTAAAAAACATAAAATAAACAATTCGAGACCATAACACATAAAACACATATACACAGAGATTTCCCCTGGATCCCTAAGTAGGGACTACTAGCTTGATTTTTCATTATGTTCCTTTCAATGTCATAATAAATATTTATACATGCCAACGCATCGAATACCATGGACCGAAAACCATTGCGTCCAAAACCATGGACCGAAAACCATTGCATCCAAAACCATGTGTGAAAATCATGCACAAAACCATAGGTAGGTCTGCCCAACCTAATATAGGGTCCAAAAAACAAAATTTTATGTGCCGCTACCCCGAACCCCATAAAAGGGGGTTACTTGCACCCCTCAATCCCCCTATGACCCCCCCCTACACAATCAATGCAACGAAGGGGCTCTTCCCCACCTCTAACCCCCAGTTAACTACGTAGGCTAGTCATGGAAGGAATATAACACAACCCAACATTCTCCCACTTGTTGTTTTCTTCCCATAGGGGGCCACAAGAGATCTTAGTCATTTATCCAGCCCTGCAATGCTCGTTGTTTCTCTACACCAAGAGACCTTCTCATAGCTCACAAATTTTGCAATGCATCTGCAGTATTCTTTAAAGTGTCCACCTTTACCAACAACACCTTTTTGTCTTCTATCATATCCCTCACAAAGTGATACTAAACATCAATGTCCTTTGTCTTTGAATGATATGCATGATCCGGATTTAAATAGGAACGCAACAAATTACAGAGATAACCATTTGCACAAATATGCAGCGGAAATAATACTTCATTTCATTAATGGAAAATACTGAAATATGCTTACAATCAGAAATGGAAATAAACTAGCTAGGGCGATGGTAGTTATCTCTGAGAAGAGATGTGTGGGCTACATGCCTCTGAACTGACTTACAATGAGGCTCGAAGGCCTATTTATTGTTGAGAAACAATGAAAAACCCTTAACATTCCAAAACCTAACCCTAGGAGATGAAACGCCAAACTGTGGGCCCCGTTTGGGGGTCAGTTGGTACATCAACTTCCCGGGGTCATAACTTTAGCATATGATCTCCGTTTGACGCGTACAATAGCTCATTAGAAAGATCTATTCGAGCACTATCATTGTTGGAACGGGCAACATGCCCCCGAATTCCCCAAAAAACATCGTTTAGGGCCTCAAAACGGCTCCGGAAGTTCAGAACCCGAAAAACTGCTAAAAATAGTAAGTTGTGCTACAATTAAGGAAACTGAAAATGCTGAGA
>APFE030390538.1:3899-64468 GCA_000404065.3 Pinus taeda | reverse complement strand
GATCTGCATCAATGATTTTCTTCCCTTTTCCATTCCCCTTGTCGGGTTCTGCCTTAGGGTCGGAACATGCATTTGATTCTAAAGCCTTCAACTCGGCCACCAGCGACTGCTTGGTCCGACACTACTTGTGTTATGAATGGGACTCTTATGGAACTCACACCACTTTCCTGTGTGTCCTTCTTTGGCTTCGTGGTGTTGTTCTTTTCTTGCGGCTTCGACGGGTTGTCTTGGGTCACCCCGCCTTGGCTCTATCCTTTGGGCTTCGGATTCGCAGATCCAAAGTCTCGCTTCTTTTGTTTGAACTTTTGTTCGATTTTGACAGTGTATCGGTACGCCGTGCCGAGTGAGGAGATGTTCAGGAACTCCATCTCTTCCTGGATTTATCTGTGTAGGCAGCCGTGGTATTTGAGTACCAGATGCAGCTCAGAATCTTTGATACCCAACTGTGTGCGAAGGGTATGAAAAATGTTTGTGAACTCCGACACATCTTGGTCCTGTCCCTGCCACAGCGTGGTCCATTTGATGTATTTGTCCTCATAGCTTTTGACAGGGTAGTACTGCTCCTTGATGGCATTTCGGAATGAATCCCAAGTGGGTGTGGCTGAAAATAGTGAGCCTCTGCTTTCATCCTTCAGCTCGCAGTAGGTTTCCCACCAGTCCTTGACGTGGGGGCCTGCTTTGAGAAAAGCAAAAACAATCTTTTCCCGACTTGGAAACTCATGAACAGAAAAATAACCCTCTAGCAGATTTAACCATTTATCTACGACATTTACGTCTATTTTACCCTTGAAGATGGGGATTTCAAATTTCACTTGTACCTTAAACGGTGTGGCGTTTCCAGAGTAGCTATTGGAAGCCGATGCATCGCCTCTGGGTAGCCGCTGAAGAATCTGCGCAAAGTTATCCATCATCGCGTTCCTTTGCCGCTTGAGCGCTTCTTCGAGCAAGATTTTGATAGGATCTCTTGCCCCCTCGTCTTTCTTCTCATCCGCCATGGGAGGCCGTCAGGATTTTTGAGGCTGGCCTTGCAAAGGTTCGAACAGTTCAAGCCCTAACTCCTTATATCCCGACCTCGTTGGGGACATGCAAAGAAAAACAGAGAAAAAGCAGACCGCTCGGATACCACTGATCCATATTTAAACAGGAACGCAATAAAATACAGAGATAACCATATACACAAAGATGCAGCGGAAATAATACTTCATTTCATTAATGGAAATACTGAAATATGCTTACAACCGGAAATAGAAATAAACCAGCTAGGGCAATGGTAGCTTATCTCTGAGAAGAGATGTGTGGCTACATGCCTCTGAACTGTCTTACAATGAGGCTCGAAGGCCTATTTATTGTTGAGAAACAATGAAAAACCCTTAACATTCCAAAACCTAACCCTAGGAGATGAAACGCCAAACTGTGGGCCCCGTTTGGGGGTAAGTTGGTACATCAACTTCCCGGGGTCGTAACTTTAGCATATGATCTCCGTTTGACGCGTACAATAGCTCATTAGAAAGATCTATTCGAGCACTATCATTGTTGGAACGGCAACACAGACCCGTGTTGCCCCTGGATTCCCAAAAAACATCGTTTATGGCCTCAAAACGGCTTCGGAAGTTCAGGACCCGAAAAACTGCTAAAAATAGTAAGTTGTGCTACAATTAAGGAAACTGAAAATGCTGAGAAAGACAATGGTGGGGGTCCAGGTGGACTTGGCAGGTGGCCACCAATATCCACCTGGATCAATGCAGGGTTCTTTGCTAAGAAAAATGCACTTTGGCTATCACAGTATATCCTTATAGCTCCCTGTACTAACCCCTTACTTGAACACAGTCTCTGCAACCAAACGACTTCCTTGCTTGCATGAGTGGCTGTCATGTATTCTGCCTTTCTAGTTGATAGTGTCACTACATATTGTTTCCTACTCATCCAACTGACTCCATCTCCAAATAGGTTAAACACATACCCACTTGTAGATCTTCTCTAATCCAAATTTCCAACCCAAACTGCATCAACAAAGCTATGAATCGCCAACACTCTATCTAATCCTAGTCTTCTTTGGTAGCACAAACCATAATCACTGGTGCCACGCAAATACATGGAAACCCCCTTCACTGTTGTCCAGTGCTCCTTCCCTAGTTTTGAAATAAACCTACTCAATACTACCACTGCATGTGCAATGTCTGGTCTAGTAGAGACCATTGCATACATCAGGCTACCGACTACATTTGCATATGGAGCACAGGACATGTCCTCTTCCTCTTCTTGTGTCTTGAGACACTATTCAATGGATAACCTCACACCTACATGAATAGGAGCCTTCACCGATTTACTATCATACATATTAAACCTCTACAGTATTGTCTCAACATACCTCCTCTGGTTTAACCAGAGCTTCGTTTTTTCCAAGTCTCTTTGAATTTCAATGGCCAAAATACAGTTTGCAACACCAAGATCTTTCATGTTGAATTTGTAGGACAATTGGGTCTTCAAATCCTAGATAATTTCTTTGTCATTTCTAACTAGCAACATATCACCCACATATAAGACCAGATAAATAACATAGTCACCAATTAATTTAAAATACACACAATGATCTGCTTTGCTTCTGGTGAAGCCAAGTCCCCGTATAAATGTATCAAATTTCTAATACGACATCCTTGGTGACTGTTTTAACCCATACAAAGACTTGTTTAACTTGCATACCATTTATTTCTTACCCTTCACTGCAAAACCTTCAGGTTGCTTCATGTAGATCTCATCTTCCAAATCCCCGTGAAGAAATTTTGTTTTCACATCCATCTGTTCTACCTCAAAATCAAAAGCAGCAGCAACAGATAAAAGTAATCTAATAGAAGCTTCCTTGGCAACAGGAGAAAAAGTATCACCAAAATAAATTCTCGACACTTGGGAATAACCTTTTGCTACCAACCGAGCTTTGTATTTCTCCATATTTCCTTCTGCATTTGTCTTCTTCCTGAACACCCATTTGCTGCAAATGGTTTTCCTTCCAATTGGCAACTCCACTAGATCCCAAGCCTCATTTTTGTGAAAATATGCCATTTCATCAACCATGGCCTCTTTCAATAGATTTCCATCCTCTAAATCTACTGCTTCCTTCACAGTTCTAGGATCATCATCAGTAACAAATAAAGCAAAATTTGAATAGAAAGAAGATGGACTATACTTTTTCAGCTGCCTTCTTTCTCGAACTGATCTTCTCACACCCAGAGTTTGTGGCTCTTCATCTTCTGATTCCTCCTCTACTATAGAGTATGATTCTTCCTCCTTAAGCTCAAACTCTATCTTCTCAGGTTCCTTTGGTTGGACTTCATGTTTAATAACATATTTCACCTCTCTGAACACCACATCTTCGTTGTCCACAACCTTCCTTGTTACTGAGTTCCAAAGCTTATAACCCTTTAAACCATCCTTATACCCAATAAAGATGCAATTTTCATATTTACTATCCAACTTGGTTCTTTTCACCTTTGGAACATGTACATATGCATCACATCCAAATACCTTTAGATGTGAAAGAGAGGGTTTCTTACCAGTCCATACCTCTTGTGGAGTCTTATCCTCCAATGTTGATGGAGGTGATCTATTGACTAGGTAACATGTTATCTCCACCACCTCTGCCCAGAATTCCTATCCTAACCCGACACCACTGAGCATGCTTCTTACCCTTTCCATCACTGTATTGTTCATTCTTTCTACAACTCCATTTTGCTCAGGTGTGTATGGATTAGTCTTCTATCGTGGTATACCACACTTCTTACAAAATTCTTCAAATTCCTTACTGCAAAACTCTCCAACGTTATCTGTCCTCAACACCTATATCTTCTTCTCTGTCTGGTTTTCCACCAGAGCCTTATATTCTTTAAACCTATCAAAGACTTTAGATTTCTTCATAAGGAAATATACCCATGTATTCCTTGAGAAGTCATTTATAAATTATACATAGTACATAGAGTTACCCAGTGATGGAACCTTCATAGGCCCAAACACATCATTGTGCACAAGTTCTAATATATGTTTCGTCCTCTTACAACCAGAGGGGAAACTCACCCAATTTTGCGTCCCATATACACAATTTTCACAAAAATCAAAACCTATAGAGCTATTACCCATACCTTCTACCATACCTTTACCATGAAGTATTCGAAGGCCCTTCTCTCCAATATGTCCAAGCCTTTGGTGCTACAGCATGGTCTTCTCTCCAGAGACCACTAGATTTTCTACTCCACTTTCAGAAACCATAGAATTGTTGCACCCATCAATAACAGTGCTACCTTGCAGCTTGTACAGAGTTCCAATCCGAACTCCCCGCATCAATACTAGTGCTCCCAGAACCATTTTGTAGGTATCCTTCTTGAACACTATTTTTACACCTGCATCATCCATCTTGCTTACAAAAATCAGATTTCTCGTTAATGCAAGAATATGCAAAACACCTGAAAGTGTTCTAACCCTTCCACCTTGCAACTTCAACTTTACTTTTCTACGACCAACGATTATATCCTTCCTGTCATCCCCCAAGAAGACATCACCACCATCATATTTCTCATACTCAACAATCTCTATCTCTCTATCTCAACAATCCATTCAAATAGTTAAAGTCTACTGATTTTTTCTAGTTTAATATCAACTAACTCACTTCACATCGTTCTATTGTTTCTCAAAAGGAACAAGGGGTAAAATTTGAAAAAACATAAAATTTTGTTGTCGTGAGTAAAAAAGTTGAATTCACAACAATAAAAAGTTGGAAAAAGAAGAAGGAAAGTACAAGCACAGTGAAGACTCCAATTAAAAAAAAATGAATAGGAGATTATTGTGATTAATTCTCTTGGGGAAACAGAGAAAAATAATCCAGAAACTACAAAAATCAAAGAAATGGAAGTAGATAAGGAGAAAGAAAAATAGATATCTAGTGAAACCACCTTCAAGGAAAATGAGGAGAAAAAGGAATCATATAACAAGATGGATATCATATCTACTACATCTCCTCAAGCATCAGTAACACCCATTTCTACTAAGATTCCTTGTGAATCATTTTTCCCTTCTTTGAGAAATTATTATTTTAATACTCAAACAAAATCAGTTGTCAGAAGAAGAAAGAAAAGAAAGCATCATACTCTGGAGATTCTATCTGAATTCAGCTTGAAGGCTTAGGGTGATGTAAAGGAAAAAGATCAAGAATCCTTTCAAGCTTTTGAAGTTTTTGTTAATTACAATCAATATCATTTGAATGAGCTTGCATCTTCATATGATAATAGTTTGTAGAAAATTAAAGTTTTGAAGGAAAAATTGAAGAAAAATGTATTGTTCAATGAACAAAACTCGCAAAGAAAAAAATCTTCCACTTTAGTTCAAGGATATGTTGTAGAAAGGTAAAATATAAAAAAAAAGTTTTTAGAAAGAATTGAAAGAAGCAAATGCCAAACATTAATAGGAAATTCAGGAATTAAGAAAATTGTATGAAGATCGAATCTGCGTCTAGTACCAAGAAGCAGAAAACAATTCAGAGATTATGGTCACATCCTTGAAAGATCAAATTGAATCTCTTAAGAATCAATTGAATCATAATAAACAAGAAACAAAGTCTAGAATATTTTAAGGAACAAGCTCTACAAATTTCTCTAATTTTAAAGAAAAACCAATCAAACTTCTATAAAAAGATAGATAAAACCTCAATATTTTATCAAGAAATTACAAATTTAAATGAAAGAATTGATTCATTGGTAGAATAAGACAAATCAATTAAATTTTTTTTTATGTATTCTTGACTGAAAAAAATAAAAAAAATTAAAAAAAAAATTAAAAAAAAAATACATAATAAAATAAATAAAATAATTAATTAATAATTAATTAATTAATAATAAATAATAAATAAATAACTAATAATAATAATAATAATAATAATAATACTAATAAATAAATAATATAAATATAAATAATAAAAATAATATAAATATAAATAAAATAAATCAATCAATCAATCAATTCAATCCAATGAAATTCCAAAAGTTTCTAAGACAGACAAAAGCTTGATGCTTGCATCCTTAAGTCACGAGGAGAAAGAGGAAAAACAAATCAAAGCATGCATAAAAATAACATATGAGAATTTTTTAACAATTTGGGAAAAAGGAACAAACTTTATAGAAGAATTTGACCTATGAGGTGCCAAGTCATTAAAGGAAGAATTTCCAAGAGAATTAAAATAGTTTACATAAGTTTGTGTTACCAAGGACAGGGTAGAAATAAAAAACATTAACGTTTGGAAACAACAAACTTTCCAAAAATATTTGCAACTACCTTTTGAACAAATTAAGCGTACTTCCAAGTTTGAGGTCAAAAATCAGAAGAAGAAGAAAAAGGTCCACATATTTATTGCCAGCTAGCATATCAACATGAATCGGTTTCCTTCCATTTATTTCTCTGCAGTGTACTAGATATATTCACGATGGAAAAGTTCGATAAAGTGCATGCGCCTCACCTCCTACTTAGTCTCAATTACAAAGATTCTGAAGATCACGAAAGGACGTCTGCTTCTCTGCCATATCTCAATTGAATAAACATAGAATTTTTATTTTTAATTTTTATTATTTACTTTTAGAAAATCTGCTGATTTTTTTGTTTCAAGACTTACTTTATTATTTTTTAGTATTTATATACCCTTACGCATTGGTGCAAAGAGTCAAGAACTAGTGAAGACTATAAACTTGAATGTTTTAATAAATTTTGAATTACTATCTTTTTTGAAGACCATTTTCAGTGATGAGCTATGAGATTTATGTTAGTACATCATTTTAATTACTTAGTGAATTCCTCTGACATTACTTTATGACTTATTCTATTTCATTTTGAATGAATATTTGATAATTAGGTTTAAGATTCCTTATGACAATGTTGCAATCTACATCCTGATAATATTATTGGTTGATCATTGCAATCTAGTATTCGAATATAGGCATATTTCCTCTTGTCTACGAGATAAAAATTATTATTTATATACTTTAGATTGTGCATGAATACATATTTCATAAAATACCAAAAAATATGTTTGAATAGAATGAAAACTTGAAAACATTTCTAAGTTTCTATTTAAAGCTTCAGCCAAAACTTATTTGTTTGGTTTTCTAGATTCAATTCCAATTAGGATTTTAATCTCATCATATTTCACGTGGTATTACGCTCATTTAAGTCCTTTAATTGTTGGTATTAGATTAATTTAATTGTTGTTTTTCCTAGTTTAATTTTAGTTTTAGATAGGAAACCAGGCATTTGTTACAGAGGGAATACGACCATACCAAACGAAAAAATAAATAAATAAAAATAAATAAATAAATTAAGTCTAATTTGAACTTTGATTGGCCAAATAATCAATTGTTCCAGGAGCATTTTTTCCACCTGTCAACAATTCCTTATGTAAATTGGATGCAAGCATAGTGGTTGTTGGATCATGATTGTCACTTGATCCTTGTTGACATTGATAATTCTTATAATATAGCAGACTCATCTATTTCTTGTTATAATTTTTATCATTGTAGATGGCGCAATGGACTTACTATTATTTTCAACATTGTTCTACAATTTTCCCCAAGAGGTTATATTCCATTAGTTTTTGTTGCAGAATAGTTACTTGTAATGTATGTGTGTCATTATGTCCATGAAAACAATTATGCCTATGCAATGGACTAGAAAGTGACACCTGATTTCATGTTGAACCCGGGTTCAAAAATTGGGTGTGCCCAAAGTTCTAGGAAAAGAGTTCTTATACACAAAACTAGCCCAAGGTGTGTCGCAATATTTGCACATTTTTTCAAAAAAATCCTTGTCATTCACTATGTTCTTGTATCCATATGTGTCAAGTATTTAGTTGTGAATACAACTACAACTAGAGACTCCTCTTATTTAGTTGCATTGATACCAAACAAAAAAATGTAGAAAGGGATTGCTAGGTATGGGTGCAGAGACAAATAGACAGGAAAAGTGAGCTTTGAAAATTAGTTACTGAAATTATAGAAATTATTTATAGTGTCAAATAACATGTACACTCATGATATCAATAATTGACTTGAGACTCAAGAAAATAATTGTGACTATGCACACAGTATTGTATTTTCATAACCTCTTAGGCAGAGCCAAATCTAGTCTTCTTTATTTGTTCTTTATATTGAGTCAATTCAATATCAATTTTCTTAATCTTCTCATTACTTGTGTGAAAAATCTTGTTAATTTGCATAAATAGGAAACACAAATAAAATAATTAAACTCATACATTGCCTGCAAATTATCATCTAAAAGAGACCTGTTAATATATATTTTTGTAGCAACTTGCTTAATAGGATATGGTTCAAATTTGATCTTAAACTACACATTTATTGGTTTTAAATAAGTTAAATATGTAACAATAATGACAACAAGAAATTAATTTATCTTATTCTTCAACTATTTTCCAAACCAATTAAAAAACATTACTTTCAGTCTGGACAACAATCTTGAACTATTTTCCAAATCCATTAAAAAAAATTAGATTACACTCTGGGCAACAACCTGAAGCGTTAGATGAGGAGGCTCCTAGTCTATATTTTTCTTAAAGGAAAACATAATAAATAGTTGGTATTATTGATCTAAATTGGATCCATAAATGACTGACAAAGAACCTTGACTATATCGGGACGAAACAAATCCTTAATGAAATCCAAAATAGCGTCGAAAATTCCTTGAACTAGTGGCCATGGCAACCAGCACGGAACGACGAGGACCTCGGTCAAAGTGCAATGACCGAGGCCCATGGAGACTGCACAGGAGGTCAAAACAGCCCCTGGGAGCCCCGGATCAAGAAAAGGAGGTGATTTTGATGCGCGATTAGCGCTAATTGCACATCACTAGGCAAACGGGGCCGAAATGGGGAAGCCGTAAGCACTCGGTCATGTTGGGAGCTAGAGAACCGCGGGCGGAGAAAGAAAAAAAGTGCTAAAGGACGAGGGTGGGACCCGTGCCTTGGAAACTAGCGGTTTTGATCGGGGTGCCCTTGAACGGTAAGAGGTTTTGGAGGAGAGCGGAGCAATCCCACTCAACGATTGATGCGTGGTAGCGGAGGTGAGAGAAAAACCGCCGTGATCGCATGATATCGGTCGAGCAAGTCAACTGCGCTCGACGTGCGTATCTTCGATCTAGAGGAGCCCAAATCAAACAGCTAAGATGATGCCCAATAGAAATAAGTGGAATCGACAGGGAATTAAGCCGCAATTTAAAGGTATTTGGAATCCATTGACTACCATGATAGAGAAAGAGTGTATCCATGACATAACCGAAGGAACGAAACGATGAAGCATGCTGGCACCAGTTAGATGGAGACACGTGGCACTCCCTGAGCATTCATGCGGATTCCGAACAGGGAACTCCAAGCACAGCTGCAGAAGGAGAATCGACGCAGGCAGGAGAGGAACCAAACAGGCATAGGGATCGAATGGTTAAAACCATGAATAGAGACAGTCGACTGAGAGGAGGATTTTTTAGAGGAGTCCAAGCGACCAGAGAGACAGTGAACAGTGAACCCTGAGAGGAGGATTGAACATAAAGAATAATAAAGCCAAGCAGAGGAGACAGAGGGCCGAGCTGATCATAGGTAGCATCAAGCACCAGAGAGCTTGAAGATTCAAGCCTTCCCATAGAGGAATCTATCCAGACTGAGCATCACATTTTGGCTCTTTCCACTGTAGACCAAGGGTCACAGAGCTGGTAGGAAGAAAAAGAGTCTGTGAACTCTGAGTGGCTTGGGGAATCCAAGAACCACCCTGCCAAGCAATATCTGCTATCAGGAGAACTCATATTGAGTCCCTGTATTGTAAATTCTTTGTTGTAAGACACAATAAAACTAGACCACCAGTGAAGCGCGACCGGACACGTAGCCCTGGGGAATAGGGTGAACTCCTTATTAAAAATTGTTTGTGTCTTTGTGTTTCTTACTGTATTTCTCTGCTATCTTTCCCTTTAAATGTCTGTGTATTGGCAATCTGATCAATCCGTTGCTTAAATAACATAGAACACACACCAGTACATGAGTCTGTAATACCTTTTGTTTAACAAATCATCAATTGATGGCACTCATAGGATGATTATTAGATCAAATGGTATTAGAGCAAGAGGTTGTAAGGTTAGACAAGCTTGTGTTTGTTTAGCTGTGAATTCTCACTAGATCAAAGCTCAAATTAGGAGAAGGAGAGTTAGTGGAAACTAATCCTGAAATTGGGAGAGTCTATTCTTGGAAGGCAATGTTAGAAGAAGGTTCCATAGGGCCAGACCCTCAATTCATAGAAAGTTTCCTAGCTATAAAGTCTATGGTAGAAGAAATGTATAGGGACTTTAGAAACCATATGGATGAAGATTCATCAGGCTCTAAACAAGATAAAGAAGAAGATGAATCTCATTCCCATGACCACTCCAAAGGAAAGGGGAAAGAAGAAAGCTTTCCTACACCTCCTAGTAGCCCTGTGCATAATAAGAAAGCATCCTTGATTAAGCTAGATGTCAAATTTGATTTGCCTATATATGATGGAGAGCTAAATGATGAAAAGTTGGACAATTGGATTAGACAAATTAATGTGTATTGCAGAGTACAAAACATAGACTCCAATAAGAGTAAGATTCAACTGGAAATCCTACGCCTAGGAGGCACTGCCTTGGTTTGGTGGGAAGGCAAAACCCAAGATGATATGAAAAGACATGGTAAGACCATCTCTATTTGGAGTGAATTTGTTTCTACAATCAAAAAGCAATTCTACCCATTAGCCTACATGCAACAAGCCATGATGAGTTGGAAAAATCTTTGGCAACTAAAAGGGAAAAGTGTGCAAGGGTATACTCAAGAATTTAGAAAGAGAGCATTGATGTTGGGCATCTCGTTAGACTCACCAAAAACTCTTTTGAAGTACATTGGTGGTCTACACAGCTACATGAGGCATACCATCCTCATGTTTAATCCCACTAGTATAGATGAGGTATCTGTACAAGCTACTCATCTAGAAGCTAGAGGAAAGAATGGAAATCCAGAAGTTGGGGGACCATCCCAACCCACTGTAAGCAAGAGCGAGGAGAAAAGAAAGCATAAGTGGAAAACAAGGAAGGCTAACACTGCACAAAAAGGCAAAGCTTCATGCACTCATTGTAAAAAGGAGGGGCATGATGATGAGCATTGTTGCGTTCTGCATCCAGAGCTGAGGCCTGAGAATTCTAAGGGAAAGAAGAATAAGACTACTGCATCTATTCAGAAAGATTTGGGGTCAGACTCGGGAGATGAAACAATCATTGCAGCCACAGGTATAAAAGGTAAGTATTTTGAAGCATCTACTAGTAATTCTGCTTAATTTGTTATTGATGAAGAACATGAGAGAAAAAGACATGAGCTTTTCCATATTCAAGTTGTTTCCAAAAAGCAAAAGATTGATACTTTGTTTGATAGTGGCTCACAAGTAAATCTAATTTCTTCTGCAATTGTAAGGAAATTGGGATTAGCAACTACACCTCATAAGAAACCATACCCATTAGGTCGGTTGAATGATAAAGCACAACTACAAGTGACTAGATATTGCAAACTCAAGTTTTCTTTTGGGACAACATTTGTAGATGAGGTTGAGTTAGATGGAATTCCTTTGGATATATGTGGAATTGTTTTAGGAATCCCTTACTTGTATGATAGAAAAGTTATTTTCTATAGAGCTGAGAACAAGTATCTACTTGTTAAAGATGGAATCGAATACTTTGTAAGAGCTCACAAGCTCAAGAATAATTATACTCTCATAAACTCAGGACATATGAAAATAATGATAAATTCGTGCCAACAGTTCTTACTGATGGTTGTAAAGGAAAAGACACCTGATAAAACCAAAATATTTGAGGGTTGTAATGCTGATCAGCAAGTTGATATAAAAAAGATTGTTTCAGAGTATGATATCTTATTTCAAGAACCTAAAGGTCTACCACCCAAAAAGGGAATAGTACATGATATTATTTTGCAACAAGATGTTCCTTTTCCTAACATTGGGATGTACAGGTTGTCTGCTTTAGAGAATGCTGAAACCAAGAAGCAGGTGCAGGAGTTGCTCGAGAAAGGGTTAATCAGGCCTAGAAAATCACCATGTGGGTCACCAATCGTTCTGGTGAGAAAGAAAGATGGCTCGTGGAGAATGTGCATTGATTACCAAGCACTGAATAAGATAACAATGAAAAATCGTTATCCCCTTCCTCGCATAGATGATCTTTTAGATGAATTGAAGAAAGTCGTTTATTTCACCAAGCTGGATTTGCACAGTGGATACCACCAGGTTAGAGTTGCAAAGCAATATGCATGGAAGACTGCTTTCAAAACAAAGCAGGGATTGTATGAATGGCTAGTTATGCCTTTTGGCTTGACCAATGCTCCTGCTACTTTCATGAGATTAATGAATAATGTACTCAGACCTTTCCTTGATGATTTTGTTATTGTGTATCTGGATGACATTTTGATTTTTATTAAAACGTGGGAAGAACATTTAAAGCATGTTAAGTAGACATTAGATGTTTTGAAAAGAGAAAAACTTGATGTTAAACTCTCCAAATGTGAATTTGGCAAAACCTCTCTAAATTATTTGGGTCATATAGTAGGGGGAGGTGAATTGAAAATAGATCCCTCTAAAGTGGCAGTCATCATAAACTGGCCTAAACCCAAGTTTTCTATAGAAGTGAGAAGCTTCTTAGGAGCAGCATAGTATTGGAGGAAGTTCATTTCAAATTTTTCCTCAATTGCAACTCCCTTACATGCTTTGACAAGACAAGGTGTTTCAGTGGGGGGGCAAACAGCAGAAAGCATTCAACACCTTGAAATAAATAATTAGTATAGCACTTGTACTGGCACTACCAGATCTACAAAGACCATTTGAGATCCAAACGGATGCCAGTGGCTATGCCATGGGAGCAGTGTTGACATAGCACGGTAAACCCATATGTTATCATTCTAAGACTTTTAATCATGCAGTAGTTAACTATCCTACTTATGATAAAGAATTGTATGCATTAGTTTAGAGTGTTGAAAAGTGGAAACATTACTTAATGGGCAAAGAAATAGTAATACATACTGATCATTAGCCACTTCAATATCTACACTCCCAAACTAAGTTGCAACAATCAAGACATTACAGATGGATGGGTTTTCTACAACAGTTTCATTTAGTCATTAGATATAGAAAGGGCATACATAACAAGGTTGTAGACATGTTATCTAGACCCATTATAAATGCATCTACCATACTTAAGCATAATTTTGTGCTGCATGAAAGCTACATAGAACAGTATGCTCAAGATATGGACTTTAAATATGTATATGCAACTTTGAGTCAAGGCAAAAGATTATAAGAATTGGACTATCATGTGAAGGACCGACTCTTATATCATTGTGGGAAACTCTGCATTCCACAAACTGAGAGAGTAAAGATAATTAGGGAAGCACACACTTCTCTGACATCAGGTCACTTTGGGGTAAGTAAAACAGTTGCACAGTTACAAAGGTTCTGCTATTGGCCGAAAATGAGTGAGACAATTTCTAGATATGTAAAGCGGTGTGCCATGTGTGCTAAAAGCAAGCCCAGCAATAGAAAACTAGGCTTGTACACTCCCTTGCTAGTTCCTTCTCACCCTTGGGAAAGAATTTCCATGGATTTCATTGGAGGACTGCCTAAATCTAGGAAAGGTCATGATTATCTATATGTTGTTGTGGATAGGTTCAACAAAATGTGTATTTTGATACCCTGTAGTAAACAGATTACAACTGAACAAACTGCAAAATTATTCTTTGAACATGTATGGGTTCATTTTGGATTACCCATTTCTATTGTATCTGATTGAGACACCCGATTTGTGGGGAAGTTTTGGTCCAGTCCGTGGGAACTAATGGACACCAAATTAAATAAGAGCACAACTTTTCATCCACAAACAGCTAGTCAGATAGAAGTAGTTAACAAGACAGTGATCCAATTACTGAGAGGATATTGCAGCAAACATCCTAAGCTTTGGGATGAGCACTTGTGCTATGTGCAGCATGCTTACAACAGAGCCAAACACTCTTCTACAGAGAGATCTCTTTTTTAGACCTGTTTTGGTTTCATACCAAGGCCTCCTTTGGATTTTGTCTTTGGTAAAGATGCCATGGTTGATAGACATAGTGATGTGGACAAGGAAACTAGGTTCATTGAACAGATCCAGGAGATCCACTAGGAAGTATAGGAATAGATGGAAAAGAGCCAAGCCAAGTACAAGGTTAGGCATGATAAGCATCGGATGGAGCATAGTTTTCAAGTTCGAGACCAATTCTGGCTGTATATCAGCAAGGACAGAATGCAAGGTGAAGGTAAAAAGCCAAAACCTAGCATATATGGACCCTTCAGGATACTTGAGAAGATTGGTGAGAATGCTTTTCACCTTGATCTACCAGCTTATATGGACATCTACTCAGTCATGAACGCAGATTGCTTGAGGTTGTTTGAACCTTCAATGATTGAGGACCCTGAAGAGAAGACTCAATTACCTTCTGTTGATGACCTGCTACCTGAATATCTTAATGAGTTGCAGGAGGACACAGTGCTGGACAGGAAGGTGAGGACGACATGCAGTCGACAAGTGGAATACCTCAAAATTGGGCTTAAAGGTTCAAAGTTGAGCAGTGCGAAGTGGATTGAGATTGGACAAGTGAGACTGCAGTTTCTTCACTTAGTCGGTGCTTGAAGAAAACCAAATTTTGGTGGTCCAAAATCTTTTTCAGTTGGGAGGTCGTGATCCGAATCGGATCCATAAATGACTGACAAAGAACCTTGACTGTATCGGGACAAAACAAATCCTTAATGAAATCCAAAACAGCATTGAAAACACCCTGAACCAATGGCCATGGAAACCGGCGCGAAACGACAAGGACCTCGGTCAAAGCGCGCTGACCGAGGCCCATGGAGACTATGCAGGAGGTCAAAACAGCCCCTGGGAGCCCCGAATCAAGAAAAAGAGGCAACTTTGATGCGCTAAGCGTCGCTAGGTAAACGGGGCTGAAATGGGGAAGCCTTAAGCACTCGATCACGTTGGGAGCCACAGAACCGTGGGTGGAGAAAGAAAAAAAAGTGCTAAAGGAAAAGGGTGGGACCCGTGTCCTGAAAACCAGCGGTTTTGATCGGGGTGCCCTTGAACGGTAAGAGGTTTTGGAGGAGAGCGGAGAAATCCCACTCAGCAATCGATGCATGGCAGCGGAGGTGAGAGAAAACCCGCCATGATCGCATGCTATCAGTCGAGCAAGTCAACCGTGCTTGAGGTGCATATGACGTTGGATCTGGAGGAGCCCAGATTAGATGGCTAAGATTATGCCCGATAAAAAGAAGAGGAATCAACAGGGAATTAAGTTGCGATTTAAAGGGAGTTCGAATCCGGTGACTGCCACGATAGAGAAAGAGCATATCCATGACATAACTGGAGGAATGAACCGATGAAGCATGCTGGCACTACTTAGATGGAGACACGTGGCACTCCTTGAGCGTTCATGCTAACGCCGAACAGGGAACTCCAAGCACAGCTGCAGAAGGAGAATCGACGTAGGCGAGAGAGGAACCGAATAGGCATAGGGATCGAATGGTTAAAGACATGAACAGAGATAGTCGACTGAGAGGAGGATTTTTTAGAGGAGTCCAAGTGACCAGAGAGACAGTGAACAGTGAACCCTGAGAGAAGGGCTGAACACAGAGAATAGTAAAGCCAAGAAGAGGAGACAGAGGGCTGAGCTGACCATAGGAAGCATTGAGCACCAGAGAGCTTGAAGATTCAATCCTTCCCATAGAGGAATATGTCTGAACTGAGCATCACATTTTGGCTCTTTCCATTGTAGACCGAGGGTCACAGAGCTGGTAGGAGGAAAAAGAGTCTGTGAACTATGAGTGGCTTGGCGAATCCAAGAACCACCCTGCCAAGCAATATCTGCTACCAAGAGAACTCATATTGAGTCCCTGTATTGTAAATTCTTTGCTATAAGACACAATAAAACCAGGCCACCACTGAAGGAGGACTGGAGACGTAGCCATGGGGAATAGGGTGAACTCCTTATTAAAAATTGTTTGTGTCTTTGTGTTGCTTACTGTATTTCTCTGGTATCTTTCCCATTAAATGTTTTTGTATTGGTAATATGATCGATCCATTGCTTAAATAATATAGAAAACACACCAGCACATGAGTCTATAATACCTTTTCTTTAACAAATCATCAACTGATGGCACTCATAGGGTGATTATCAGATCAATTATACATAAAATTTCATGAAAAATAGGAAACACATGGATGAATAGATTGTAAAAAATCCCCTTACCTCACTAAGGAAAGGGAGTCATTATTGGCGAATCTAGCCCCATTACCTGCTCATGGAAATGATATTAGGAGGGTCATGTCATCACTCCAGGAAACTCTCCTAGGTTGCAACTCGGAGATGCCTAGTAACATGTAATATTCAATATTGTTCTCAGAACTATTGGAATGGATGACGGTTTGGATCAAGTCAAATAACCATTAGAGCTTTATTCTCACTCAATACATGCATGAACACTCTCACCAATACAAGGCTTTAAACCACTAATGCTCAATAATTTATAGATTCAATGGATAGATGGATAATACTGACTGTACCAACAGATTGCATACATAAACACATATGAATGGCCAGCTATAGGAAGCAAATGAGACTTGCAAATATAATTTATCAATGCAGAGATAAGATGACAGTTATCCGGCATTAGACACAATAGAAAACCTGAATAACCTATTCAAGTGCAATCATAGAATGGCAAGGAGAATGGACATTGAACATATAATAGAAAAAGAAGCTTATATTGCTAGAAATGAAGATGAGAAGCTTGAAGGAACAAAGGAGGAACAACCTACAGAAGTTGAACTTGTATTACATCTTACTTTCAGCTATTGATAGCCTGTTATAATGCTCTCGAGCCTTCTAGGGTTCAAGAGGTCTCAATCTATCCCTCTGTCTCTTCAACTGATTTATTCCCCCAATAGGCAAGCATGGCTTGGAGGTTTCTTCTTCTGACAAAAGAATAACTGCACTCAAATATTTTGGATAGTTTTTTGTGTTATCTAGGAGCTCTCTCATGCCAGAGATGCCCCATGATGTTGGTTTTGATGAGCTGTGTTGGGCTGTTGAAGCTATTGATGTTTTGGGCAAGCTGCATTGTCTGCTCCATGACCACTCTGTTTGTTTGGACAAGTTGCGCATGTTGTGGCTCCATGATCACTTTCCGGCCTCTGTTTTCTCGGCAAACTATCTCCTAGACTATGTTGTGAGGTGGAAAAGGTCCTTCGGCCTCTATTTTCCCTTTGAAATGAAAACAATGACTTCTTTTTGTTATAAACAGAGAAATGATGCAATACTGAAAAAACCTGCCCATTTTCGTTTCTTTCAAACTTCAATAGCCCTCAAAAATGATTAATTCCTCTATTTCGTTTGCCCTTCAGGTCGTTGTGGTATATCACAGCCGGTCAGTTCCCTCGCTTCCCTTTGTATTTGGAAATTCATGAAAAAATGTTGGAAACCGTGAAAAATCGGCCATGGCGGACTTAAAACTATATATATTTTCATTTCGGAAACCCGTCGGGTCCGGGTTTCGTCACTATCGCACTGCCCCAGGCTTCCTTTGTATTTTTTTATATAGCGAAATATATGGAAAATGAATTAAAACCATGGCTTACCCGTGGACCTCAAATGTTATGAAATATTGTTTATAATGTCGTTGGGTCCGCAAATCGGGTCGCACACATATACATGTAAAGGCCCCACCCCTTAAGGTTTTTGCCGATAGCGATCAATGATGTAACGTGGGCCATCAATTTGCACACATGATAAACGGTCCACTTTTAATTGCCAATCACAACTACTCATTCCCCTTGGTCTGTGTTTATAACCACTGACTCGCCTCCGCCAATTGCAACCCGCCAATCCAATCATCGGCGATCATTGATCGATGGTGTCTCGCGTCGATTGCCACTGTCCACTTGTGCCGATTAGATGTGTTGCTTAGATCTAGGCCATTTATAAGCCAGATCTAATGGTTGCTGTGCCTTCTCAGCTTTAAGCCCATGATAATGGTTTTTTTATTGTTTTAATGCGTTTTTTGCCTCCCGATAGTGCATTTCTGCCCTTCCAAGGGCTCACCTTCCTTGCTTGTTTCGATCTTTGGATGATCTTAAGCACTTTTGAAGACTTAGGGAGTGCTTTGGAGCATATTTGGATCCATTTGCATGATTTTAAGCAAACTTTGGAGACTTTGGGAGTGTTTTGGATCCATTTTTGGGAAAAATGCCAACAAAGCTAACATTAACTCCTTCTGGGGATGAAAACCTCCCTGTGACATTTCAAGAACTATAGAACAATGCCTTTCCTATAAAAAACAAGATCAAATCTTCCTCCTAGTGTTGCATTGGGCATGGAGTCTTTTCAGCATGAAATAGAAACTTGAAAATAACATATTTACAATACCAAGGCTTGAAAGCCTTAACTGAAATAAAGTTTGAAGAACAACCCATTAAATGGGCCATCAAAAACATCTTCTCCTTCCTTTAACGTATCCCCTTTCATAAAATAGTCACCAAACTGAAAATTGACCCTTTTTACCGTTCTATCAAAGGTTTATTTCTCTTGGTCAATGTGCATATCAGCAAAATCATCAAAGACTTGCAAAAGCCTATCGATTTGATCTTCTACCTCAAAAACTTTCCAGCATTTGACATTATCAGGCAGAGATGGTCTATATTTCACCTCATCTCTGTATGCTTCCAGCCTTAGATGTTTTGCTTGGAAGGTTTTGTACACCTACTAAAGATAAGGTCTGCTTCATACTTTGTTGTGTTATTTGTGACCTGAAAAGTTAATATAAAAGATGGATCAATGCATTCTTGTGTGGGGGACACAAGGACTTCACCTATTTCTATAGCTTCCTTAGAGCGAGCCCCATCAAAGAACATGTCCCAAATTTGTGGGCCTTCTTCCTCTATGATCTAGCAAACTGCTTTTTTATGCTGTGTAGAGCCCAACTGATAAGGCTTGGTAATGTCAAGACCGAGATTATATATGAAAGCCTTGGGCATTGGATTATGGCTGGCTCCAGTGTCTAGAAGGCAATTCTGAAGGATTTCATCATGAATAGATAGAGAAACATAGAATGATGGGGAGTTTTCTTTAAATTTTTCAATTGTTAGGCTGAGAATAATAGATGGTTGGTCATCTTGCAGATTTAGATAGTCAATGGAGGCTTGGATCACTTTAGGCTCAAGATCCTCAAGGATGGAAGCTTTGAAGGACTCATTCTTCACTAGTTCAATCAAAGGCATAGGTATTCTTGCCTTCTGAATTTATGATTGAAAAGTGAAAGAAGAAGGGGACTTGTCAATGCCTCTTACCTCTATGGATGGAGCTTTGGGGATGATAGGATCAACTCTTGATTTCTTTTGATTATTAGCTTGTTGTTCTGCAGGGACAACAACTTTATGAATAGGATTCTCCTTGGCATTATTCATCTTTGAACTCAGATTATATTTATGTTAGTCTTCAATTTGTAGAACAGCTGCACCATTCCACTCTTGGCTGATTCGGTCATTGAATAATGACTTCTCATATGCAGCTAAGGTCAAAAAAGGTGCACTACCTTTATCTTCCATACAATGGATCCCATCATCTTCTTCAAACTACTCTTCTTCCATGATTGCATTCTGAAAAGGGACCTTCACCCTTTTGTCTTCATTAGCATCTTTGTTTCTTTGCAAGATCTGCAACTGGTCATTTGCCCTTCTATATGGATTTGGATTTGGAAACTTTAGAGGCTAATAACTCTATCATCTTGGCCATTTTATCGATCTTGGGATCTAAAGATCATGAAGGCTCGCCCCTTTGTCTCCTTCTATCAGCATTACCTTTAAGCTTTTCTGCAGCCATGATGTTTGATTCTGCTTCCAAGGCTACGTCTTGCATGTCAGCAAAAGAAGCACATCGCCTCTCCATCAACAGTAAACAGAAGTCAGAATCAAAGGCACTAGCATAGATGAGTGTAGCAGAGGTAGTGGTTTGTTTCACTTCAGATGGTATCTTGTTGTACATGCGTTAAATCTCTTATTATAATGAGACAGCAAGTCACCATTTTCCCTCTTTAAGTTCCCAAACTCAGTGTGGTAGTAAAAGAGATCCTTCCATCATCTAAGGCCTCAATATCTGCTATAGATCTTGGGGTCAGTTCCCTGAACCATTTTCTAGCCTCTCCATCTAGGCTTTGGACAAAGACTGTCATCCACACATCATATTCACTAATGTCCAGATTATTAGCATAGCTGTAGAATGACTCAAGATGTTCTTCAACAGTAACACCTTTAGTCCCAGTGAACTTAGGCCTATATTTATGATATTCTCCAGTAGGCATAACATTCAAAGGGGTGGGCAGTAGTAGAGGTCCATACCTACCAACTATGATTCCTTCCATTTTGGTAGGTTCTTGTGGACCTGCCATAGCTATGGTGGCCAAAAGAGTACTAGCAGTCTGAATGATAGAGGGCTGAGGAGTGACTAATAAGACTAAAGCAGTATGAGGATAGGAAGTGAGGTTTCCTTTGGGCATACAACAAAAGAAGAACCTAAAGAACAAGGAGCTTTATGAATCTCTAAGAGTTTTTCTCCACTGTTAGTATTAGAAGCTATACTCTCAACATATATTTGTTCTATTACAAGCCTTTCTTGAAGAGATATAGGAGATTGTTTAGGTTTACCTGAACTTGATGCTCCTTTCTGCAATACCTTTCTTTCTCTAATGATCTTTTCAGGGTTAGGTGCTAGGTCAGCTTGTGGCTTTTGAGGATTTTTCTAATTATGCCTCACAAACTAATCCAGAACTATGATGTGGAATCGCCAAGAGGTTCGGCCTCCAAGAGAGTTGCCAGATAGATGATTACAACCAAAAAAGTGCCCAGACTTTGTCTATCATCAAAGTTGGATCTATGTCGTTTCCCAAGGAAGATGAGCTTTAGTTTCCTTTCCCCGACAGTGGTGCCAATTATGTTATCACTCCAGGAAACTCTCCTAGGTTGCAACTCGGGGATTCTTGCTAACATATAATCTTCAATATTGTTCTCAGAACTATTGGAATTGACGATGGTTTAGATCAAGTCATATAATTATTTTAGCTTTATTGTCACTCAAGACATGCATGAACACTCTCACCATTACAAGGCTTTAGACCACTAATGCTCAATAATTTATAGATTCAATAGATAGATGGAGAATACCGATTGTATGAGTAGATTTCATACATAAACACATATGAATGGGCAGCTACAGGAAGTAAATGAGACTTGCAAATCTAATTTATCAATGTAGAGGTAAGATGACAATTATCTGGCATTAGACACAACATAAAACCTTAATAACTTATTCAAGTGCAAGCATAGAACAACAAGAGAATGGACATTGAACATATAATAGCAAAAAAAGCTTATATTGCTAGAAATGAAGACGAGAAGCTTGAAGGAATAGAGGAGGAACAATCTCCAGAATTTGAACCTGTATTACATCTTACTTTCAGCTATTTATAGCCTGTTACAATGCTCTTGAGCCTTCTGAGGCTCGAGAGGTCTCAATCTATCCCTCTGTCCCTTCAACTGATTTATTCCCTCAATAGGCAAGCATGGCTCGGAGGTTTCTTCTTCTGACAGAAGAATAACCGCATTCAGATATTTTGGATATTTTGTTGCACTGTCTGAGAGATCTCTCATGCCAGATATGCCCCATGATATTATTTTTGATGAGCTGTGTTGGGTTGTTGATGCTTCTGATCTTTTGGGCAAGATGCGTTGTCTACTCCATGACCATTTTGTTTGTATAGACAAGTTGCGCGTGTTGTGGCTCCATGATCACTTTCTGGCCTTTTCTTGGCAAACTGTCTCCTAGACTATGTTGTGACATGGAAAGGGTCCTCAGGCCTCTGTTTTCCCTTTTAAATGCAAACAATGATTGTTTTTTGTTATAAACAGAGAAATTGATGCAATACTAAAAAAACCCGCCCATTTCTGTTTCTTTCGAACTTCAACAGTCCTAAAAAATGATTAATTCCACTATCGGATCTGCCCTTCGGGTCGCTATGGTATATCGCAATGAATCGATTCCCTCACTTCCCTTTGTATTTGGAAATTCATGAAAAAATGCTGGAAACCATGAAAAATCGGCCTTCGTAGACTTGAAACTATATATATTTTCATTCCAGAAACCCATTGGGTCTAGATTTCATCGCTATTGCACTGCCCCAGGCTTCCTTTGTATTTCGTTATATAACGAGATATATGGAAAATACATTAAAACCATAGCTTACCCGCAAACCTCAAATGTTATGAAATATTGTTTATAATATCGTCGGGTCTGCAAATCGGGTCGCATAAATATACATGTAAAGGCCCCGCCCCTTAAGGTTTTCAACGATAGCGATCGGCGATGTAACGTGGGCTGTCGATCTGTGCGTGCGATCGATGGTCCACGTTTAATCGTCGATCGCAATCACTCTTTCCCCCTGGTCTGTGCCGATAACCGTCGACTTCCCTCCGTCGATTGAGACCCACCGATCCGATCATCGGTGACCGCTGATTGGTAGTGTCTCGTGCCAATTGCCACTGCCTGCCTATGCCGATCAGATCCACTGATGCGATCCGCTGCTTAGATCTTGGCCATTGATCAACCAGAACCAACGACTGTTGTGCCTTCTTAGTTTTAATCTTGCAATAATGGTTTTCTGACTATTTTAATGCATTTTGTACCTCTTGATAGTGCATTTCTACCATTCCAAGGGCTCTCCTCCATCGCTTGTTTCGATCTTTGGATGATCTTAAGCACTTTTGAAGACTTAGAGAGTGCTTTGGAGCATATTTAGATCCATTTGCATGATTTTAAGCAAACTTTGGAGACTTTGGGAGCGTTTTGGATCCATTTTTGGGCCCAAACATGAACAAAGCTAACAGGTTACACCCTCAGTTTTTCTTTGTTTTTCTTTTCCATCCGCTTTTGTGAATTTCGGTCCTTACCTTTCTTGCTCACAAAGAATGGAAATAACCAATTGCATGTTGCTACGTGATAGTGCACCACGAGCCCGCCAATTTAACGAATGAGTGAATATTTGGGGCATACGAGTCTCTTATTTCATGGCATCATCTTGCTCCTGACTCCTGACTTTGAACTTCCCAAGTTAGTCATGGTTGGATCATCCTGGAACTTGTAATTTGGGCTCCTTCCAACCACTTGACCACCAACCTTCAACCCAGTCATTTTTGCATATCACCTGCATCTCCTTCCACTGTGCATACAACCCAACCTTTGACTAAGTTGTGATCGACACTGCTTTTCTTATGCTATTATCTAAGTATTAATTTTCCCTCCGCTCTCTGGGTTATCCGCCTCGCTGTGTGTTCCACGCAAATAATCCATGTTCGATGTTCAGTCGCACAAGAGGAGAATCCTGCTACTCTAATAAAAAACTTTACCACTTGTAGTCCTTACTGTAAGAGGATAAGCCTTATCCAATCCTTTCTTTAAGTTTGGGGCTTCGCGTCTTTGCTCCACAATAAATGCCCTCCCTTATCATTCAACAATGGCTTGGTCATGGGTCTCTGGCTCTGCACCACACAAATCCTTAAGTAGAGATTTATGTGCTTTCCCAACAGACCGGGCTACTTTTGCACAAACTACCTCAAGCTAATCCTCTCGACTGCGACCTTCTCTAAGGGATCCATTCAGCTTCTAGATATACATTAGGACCTCGCTAATCCATCAAAGTCATACTAAGATGTTCCATGACATTATCCCTTTTGATCTTGGGTGATAGCTACATTGAGGAGTTACTATCCCGTGGGCCTTCCATTCCTTCGAGTAGGGAATTCCTCGCATGGCAGCATAGGCCCTCTTGCATCTCTTATCTATCAGAAGTCTGGCGCCACCTTACGGTGGGCTTCCACCTCACCTACTATACGTCAATTGTTTTAAAATCCTCACGAATTCTCTCAGCATTTCCTCGAGACTGCTCTTTTGTAGCCAAATCATTTGGCTATTAGCGAGGGCTCACATCCCTCATTCACAAATTCCCTGTGGCGAGAATGGAGGCTTGTGCACAAGTAAGGCTAAAGCTTATGGAAGTACGATAACAGGTCATGATCGGCCCTGAGACACTCCCTTGATCTTTCACATATTGTTCACTTGACGGCACAACACTTTGTAATCAAATACCCTGATGTAAACATTGACTGGCTCTAACGAACAGAAGGTCTCTCCTATAAGTTTGTACATTAATATAAAGGGTCTCATAGCCCACTTCTTCTAATTGATCATGGTTTGTAACTAGAATAGATAATTGAGCTCCTTAGCTTCAGTTATTGAATTATTTATGATACCCTTAAGAATTTAGGAAACATTGTTATGGGACTCTTCTCCATTCTGAACTTCAGACACTCTATGATTACTATTGTTTATGATATTAAAATATTTACTTTTTCATGTAAGCATAGCACACATGTACCCATGCATAATGATATTCACAATCAATATATAAATCAAGATAATATCCCTTCACAATTGCATCACACATATATACACAACAACACATATTGTAGTCCATTACAATAATAATTCAATAACCCATTAATTGCAAACAATAATCATACAATATTTATCTTTTTGTTTGCACCGAAATTGAGTCTAGCCCTCTATCCATGTCCTCTTTTCCAAATTCCTCCCTTTTCTTTTGTGGCAAGCTTCTTGCCCCTCCATTATTGTTGTGTCTTTTTTGTTGCAAATCCTTCATAAATTTTATCCTCTTCTGCTTCTTGTATTATCTCAAGCAAGCACGGGACTTAGTACTTTCCTTAGCCCATTTAATTTCAAGGACCAATCCCTTTACTTCATCCACCATCGAGCCTATGATGTTTGTCCTCAAGTTCAGAGTTCTTCTTTGTACAATAAATTGTATCATCCCTAGCAGCAATTCCCCATCCCTAGCTCTGGAATCCATGTCCCAAGACTGAGTCCCCTTTTTTTTGTTATTTCAAATATTGCAAAATATTTACATCTTTTTTACAATGTGGCTCATACCAGAACCTTGGGTGGGACTGTCACATAGATAATAAAATTTTATTCAAATTCTGAAAACTAACAATTACCACAACCCATTTTCTGTTGTTTATCCTTCTTCCATTATCTCAAGTAAAGTGGAGGAAATGTCAAAATGTTCCAATTGAAAGTGGAGCAAATGTCAAAATGTTCCAATTGTTTTCTTATTTGCTATAAGAAATAAAATTTCTATTAAAATAATAATTGGAAATATGAGTAAACAGCCAAGGAAAATAGTGCAATGTTTTTACCTATTTAAAACAAAAAAAACAAAGATAAATTCCATTTTGAAAAAGGATAGGTAAAAGTAAATTTTGCAAAAAAACTTGTTTTTCCATTCCATGTAAATAAATACCAATAAAAATAGGTTTAGCTAAAAAAAATGATATTATCAAAAGTTGATATTTTTCTTGGATTAAGAAAAATCTATAAAATTACATTTAGAAATTAAAAGTGAATATTTTGGAATTACTTACAAAATACTTAGATTTATTTTATCTTTATTTTTAGGAATTAGTTACGCCTAAATTTTCCATATACTATAATCGGTTTCTTATTAAATTTAGTTATATGTTTTTCTATATGGGATTAATGACTTTTCAATGTGTTCTCCATTTAACATCAAAAGATAGGTGAAACAAAATTGTGTAACTTGTGCATGTGAGCTTAACCTATATGTGATATGTTAAAGAGTTGTGTTGTAATGATTTAATCTTCATACATATCATTTTAACTAAATAAACTAAAAATTATATGCACATAATTCATGCAATGAAATAAATGACATGCACCATGTTGCTCTTGTTTTTTAAATATCCTTTAAACAAATTGATATATTGTAAAAATGACCTTGAAAATGTCTTAAAACTATTTAGGCAAGAGGTTAAGAGATCTTGTTTTTTTCATACGATCGGTCAAGATTCAGAAGACATTTAGCGTGAAAATTTGCACACTACCAGCATTAAAATAATAATGATAATTTCAAGAAGCCCTGCACCTATTATCCTTTTTATCTTCCCGGAATCCATCTTCTCCCTGCAAAGTGTGAGTTTTTTGGCATCCAAATCTGAAGTTCCCCAAAATGGAAGATGACGAACGGACCCGCCAACGGTCCCCCCGAGAAGATTTCGAATTTTTGGGACGGTGCACCATATCAGTGGAGGGAGGCGGACCAACGGACACTTCAGGAGTATGCATCCACTGCTTCTTCCTTCAAGTATATCCAACATTGGGCGGCCACAAACCCCACGAACATATATGATGAGTGCCTTTGAAGAACTGTTTCCGAGCTTCCTTCATGAAGATATAACTCTCCTTCTATTCTTAGTTATATATGACCTACATCTAGATGCTATCTGCCAACATAGACGTTGCTCCATTTCTTTACTCAGCATAGTGGCAGAGCTGTGCATCTTCAATATGGCTCTTACAATTACACACTCCTCCTCCATGGCACTGTTGCTACTAATTGTTTCTATCTGCATCGCATCAGAATCAGATCGGGCCAATGCATTGACAGGCCTGAGCGAGGATTACTACAAGCGAACGTGCCCAAGTGGGACGTTCTCAAGGGACGAAAAGACGGGCTCATATCGAGGGCAAATGATACAAGGAATTTGCCAGCCCCCACCTTCAACGTTTCTCACCTCATTCAAAGCTTTGCCCTCCGTGGACTATCTGTCCATGATCTTGTCGCTTTGTCAGGTACTTACTGCACTCCCTTCTAATTATATTAATATCATGTCTGATAAATTAGGGAATGCTTGATAAATATTATTATGTTTTTTTTAATTTATATATCCGATAGATAGATGAGTTATACCTGTAAAATGTGCCACTAAACTCAAATATGATCGACATTTACATTTCAGAATTGTTGCAATTTACCATGAAAATACGGTAACCCCGGTTTGTAACTTATATCTCTAATGGAATTTTAATTGAGTTATGAATCAGGTGGGCATACGTTGGGCTTCTCTCACTGCTCTTCCTTTGAGAGTAGACTTCATAACTTCAACGCTACATTTAAGGTGGATCCAACCATAGAGCCACAGTTTGCGCAGAGCTTACGCACGATGTGCCCTCAACCTAACAACAATCGCAGCGCAGGGGCTTTTCTGGATTCCACAGCCACCCAGTTTGACAACGCATACTTCAAACATTTGGTAGAAGGAAAGGGAGTGTTTGCCTCCGACCAGGTGCTATTTCTGGACAACCCAACAAAGATGATGGTGAAGAGATTCGCAAGGGATGAGAATGCCTTTTTCAAAGCGTTTGAAAGCTCAATGCAGAAGTTGGGAAGTGTTGGAGTTATGACCAGCGGGGGAGAAGTGCGATTGAATTGCAGAAAAGTGAATTCTTGAACAGGATTGATATGGGATTATACGCTCCTCCAATTCATTTTCGTTTTATAAGATGCAAGAGGCTCCCTTGATAATTGTTTTTATTTTTAAGAGGATCCTCTGTTTCCCTAATCAATAAATTGTTTGATTGCTCAAGTTATTCAACGACCAAAATAAGCAAAATCAAAATAGATTTGCTTACAAATCTGCAGTGGGTTCTTTTTGACATCACTCATTAATGTGTTTTAATAATATTTAATTAAACTTTATATCTTAATAATTTCGAAATAAGTTTTACACAAAATAATACCATAAAAAGAATCTCAAGTCACTCGAATTAACATATCACAAGATAAACTTTAGTAATATAAACTAGTTATCTAATATTCTTTCGGTAGCCCGCAAATTGACAAGCGCCCTCTAAATATAACTGCAACCAAAATGCAATCATATTTGGCGATGAGAGTGCAAGTTTAAATAATCAGTACGATGCTTACCAGGTTTACATAGGACATAACAGGTGGTTTAAAAAAATATTTTTTTATAAATAAAAAGAAAGGTAACCAAAGAAGCTGAAATTATTATGTAATAAAATATATTCTAAATTATTAAATTTTGGCTATTTATCATTTAAAATTTTGAAATTCTTAAGTTCAATATAGACCGCACTTTCAGGTTAATAAGGTTTCAGGAAAATAAAACGCATGGATGGTTTATTCTTAATAATTTAAAAAAGAAATCCTTTCAACGTATACAGTTTAATGAATAAAATCAAAGATTTTAGATATTAAAATTTATGCAGTGTGTTTGTTGCCTTTATTTTGTGTTACAAAATTTCAATGGTATATAAATTAAATTAAATTACACACAAATATTTTGATATTTATCTATATTTATCGATTATTTAATTTATATAATTTTATCATTTATTTAATTTCTATCACTAACAAATCTAATTAGAGTAAATCAAAGTTGTGCTAGTATACATAACCAATCAGGATCACTCCAAATATCAAAGTGAGACTCAAATATTATTAAATTATATATACTAGCACAATTACATTAATAAATGTGGTTGATATATTCAATTTATTTGAATGTATAATAACACAATCTTGTTTAACCAAACTACTTTAATATTAAACAAGAGTTAATATAACTTAATTGAACTAAAATATAATAAAGACAAATGTTTCATCACAAAAAATAAAACAACTAATAAAATATTGTCTTTTTGAATGTCATCACCAAAAATTAAGAAATATGATTGACTAATAATGTTATTTGACCCTATGACCTCTAGGTAGATTAACCGAAAGGGGTCTACCCATCAAAGAGATTTGACTCTGTGATATTTGACCCTGGATCTACCCGTTGAGGGGATTTGACCTTGTGATATTTCACCTTAGATCTACCCATCAAGGAGATTTGACCCTTTGATATTTCACCCATCGAGGAGATTTGACCCTATGATATTTCACCCTGGATCTACCCATCGAGCCATGTGATATTTCACCCATCGAGGGATTTGACCTTGTGATATTTGACCTTGGATCTACCCATCGAGGATATTTGACTCTGTGATATCCCTGGATCCACCCATCAAGGAGATTTGACCCTGTGGTATTTGACCGTATGACCCTTTGATATTTGACCCTGGATCTACCCATCGAGGAGATTTGACCTTGTGATATTTCACCCATTGAGGAGATTTAACCCTGTGATAGTTCACTCTGGATCTACCCATCAAGGAGATTTGACCTTGTGATATCACTGGATCTACCCATTGAGGAGATTTGACCCTGTGATATTTGACCCATTGAGGAAATTTGACCCTGTAGTATTTGATCATGTGACTCTGTGACTACCAGGTACCCATTGAGGATATTTGACCTTGTGACCTCTAGGTAGATCAACCGAAAGGGATCTTCCCATCAAGCAGATTTGACCCAGGTAGATCAACTAAAATGGATCTACCTCCATCGAGGAGATTTGACCTTGTGATCTCTTGATAAGGGAGGTTCTTAGCAACAAGAACTTGACCACCTAAGCTATCCCTTGGGGTTGACTAATATTGCTTATATTAACAAATACATTATATGTGTGTGTGTGTGTGCGCGCATGCGTGTATTTTATTTTTTATTAATAAAAAAAAAAAAAAAAGATAATCAATTTATTAAAATATGTTAAAAAAGTTCTTAAATTGAAAATATTGAGGAAAAACTATAATTCATGAAAATGAAATAAAGAAAAAAAACTAAAAACAAAAATTAATAACTAATAGAAATGGAAGTTACTAAACAACCCATAATAAGTCCTAAACCAATCACTTTGAAATAAATAAAATTTAAATAATAATAAACAAAATTAAATTCTCAATGTCAAACTATGGATAAGTGGCAAGTATTTTAGGTCAAAAACATGTGTAATACCATACCAGTGGGTATAAATAAATATATTTTTCTTTTAAATTAATACAAAAAAATATTTTTAATATTATTTATGAAAATACCATGTTTCTGCGGTATTATATATCTCCATAAACTTTTAAAAGAATCTCTAAACACAATGAGTATCATTTTAATTCTATCACTTCTTCACCTCGTTTTAGTCAATCCCTCGTGCGAACTATTTTTTCAGAAGAAAAAAAAATAGAAACATGTCTCCATTAGAAGTGAAGATTGTTTTACATCATCATACTTCTAACACGGGCCTTTCCCAAGCTAGATTGTAAACTCCATACATATAAGCAAAAACTTGACCATTAATATGTCATCAAAATCTTACAATAAGACTCTTAACTATATATTCTTACTGATAGAAAAAACATATCAAAATAGGGGTAGACAAACAGAGTACAAAATTTATGGTTAAGAGAACGAAACATCTCTCTATCAGATCTCAAAATAACCTTGGCCACAGGTTATACCATCGAACACATATTCATAAACCATATGCCCATCTGAGAGAGCCACCCCATGCTTGGAAAGAGTGTCTGCCTCCAAGTTTTGTTCTCGGTATACATGCTAAAATGACACACTAGGTATGGTAGACTTCAGGTCTCAGATTCATTACATCCACTTGCATAGAGGAGGGACATCCATATCACACCTGCCATGTATCCACTGAATTATAGAGAGGCAGTCACCGATGATCACAAGCTTCTCAATGCCTATCCAAGGGACACATTGAATAGCACCCCATAAAGCAATCACCTCTACCCTATAATTGTCTCCAAACCCACCAGACCAGAAAAAAGGATATAGAGAAGAGGGCTCAATAAGAAGATATACACTACAACCATATCTTCCCCCTGTAGATGCACCATCAAAGAAACATATGGGGAATATCCTATCCAAATCAACCAATTTCACTGATCGAGAAGGAGCCTTTGGATTCCATGGACCAATTTCATTGAAGAATGCAACAATATTGAGAACTGCCATCTTAATATCTGGGACTTTACCCTCAAAAATGAGGTTGTTTTGAGCTCGCCAAATCCCCCAAAATGTATAAATTGGGATAGTCCTGTAAGGTCTATCATGTTGGGCCCATGATATAAGACAACCTGTAATAGAAAATACTTTACAAGAACCATTTGCTCTCAGGAGATGGGAAACCTCCTTCCTGTTGTAGCGGCTATAGCCACCATCCAAAATTTTGCCTTAGCTTCATTTTAGAACCTCCCTACCAACCATCCTTAGCAGCATGTCTTGCACTAAGTAAGTACATAGCCTTCAGTTGAGTTTCAATGGCTTTCTAGTCTGTACATGTCAACCTACTTGTCCCCCACCGGCAGGCCGACATTTCGGACTTAGGAAAATCCCTAACTGAGATGTTCCCTTCGAATATTGTACAATTTTGGAGGGGAACCAACCTTCCCTCTAGAAATTGCGCAATCTTGTTGGGCTACCTACTATGCTCCAGAATTCCGCAATACAATTAAGCAGCCCTCCCTTAGGAAATTGCCCAATCCAGCTCGACACTAGGCTTCAGCCTAGAAATTGTGCAATTTTGGGAGGCATTGACCTGTTCACCCCAGAAATTGCGCAATACCTATAGGAAAACTAGCCTTGTTCAACCCAGAAACTGCACAAATCCCTTTCCCATTCTTGCAGACTACTGCATGTGCCTTCAAGTTGACCGGTTTCCTCTAGGACTGAGCAATCCTAAATTGCATGCATGGGTTGCTTTTCTCGAAATAGAAAAAATCATCATGTAAAAAGAACCCCTAGATTTTAGGGATCTATTTTTAGCAACTGAAGGTTACATGCAAAGATGATTTTAGGAACCTCCCTCCAAGTTTTGCTTTTTCCTAGATTTGTGGCATCCGTGTCATAAGCCCCATCTTTATCAAAATTATTTATTCGACGCTGCAGAGCTCATTTCTCACATCGATCTTACAGCTCTAACATCCCACATCACATCTAAGAGTCTTCGGCACATTCAACTCAGCTTTCTTTGGGTAAGTCTACTTTTCATGTCATTTGCTGCTTTTTTGTCGCTTTTTGTATTTATCTTTGCATGAATGTTGTTTGCTTGGTTTTGTTGAACGTATGTTGTCATTTTAATGCATGTTACTTTGTAGAAGTGTTGTTTTAAATTTTTCATTGCATATCATTGTTGTCCCATGCATGACACTATCTTTTCACTAACGGTCGTCATTGCGGTGACTCACTTCACACACATGCTTGCTTTCCCATTTTATGAATCTTCCATTCATTTTTTGTATGCATGATCATTCACTCTTTCTTATACTCAATCTCACCATGCATTCAAACCTCTTCATGTTTTCAATCGCCCATTGGCGGGTCTGGGCTGCCTCGGCCCAGACCTTGCCTTGCCCAGACAACAATGCTTAATTCTGGAAGTGAAGGTTATACCTTCCCTCTAGAATATGTGTAAATATTTCCAAAACTAACCTCCACGATTTCATTGTGCAATTCTAGGAGGCAGTGCCCTGCTAACCCCAGAAATTGTGTATTGCAGTTTACGGGTTTGCATTCCCTTGCTAACTGAAACTATGCATTTCACAGTTTTAGTCCTTAGTAGGCTAGGCTGGACTGTGAATTGCACAGTTCCAGTGGTCAGTCAACCTTCGAGTAGCCCAGACTATGCCTTGTGCAGTTTTGGTAGTCAGTCTCCCAGCCTCCTGGTGAAAATTGTGTAATCTTCCTAGTCAGTCACTTGGGTGGGTATGTTGCATGAAAGTTCTCAATTATTTTTTGGTTTTAAACTGACATATGCATTCCATGAGTGTTTCTATCTCTTCATCTATCTCTCAACAATATAGGTACATTGGCCTCCAAGAGAGCAGGGTCAAAGGACACCATTGGAAGTGCAACTAGAGATGTAGTTGCATAAGTGTTTATGAGCTTGCCCATTTATGGAGATACCAAGATGTTCATAGACAGAGACATTAATATGAAATGGTAAGACATCAATGATACATTCTTAGGCACATTTGAGGAAGGTCTAGAAGACTGTAGGGTCTATGTTAACATCCACAAGTCTGGATTGTACTGGATTGCATGTAGGTATCACATGTTTCCCTGCATGGACATGATCCACTGGATTGTCTTGCACACTGATTCTGAGACGATGAAATTGAATAGTTTCAATGGGACATATCTTGCTACCTTCATAGTGAAGGACATTCAGGAGATGTACCACTTTCCACAGTCAATTATCAAAATGGAGAAACCCTTAAGAAAACCTAGCAATAGTGCAAAATCAAGAGATATCTTGAAGAGATGGGTGAAAGAGGAAACCAAGTTTAGGATAACATCCAGCCTGGTTTACAAGATGAAGATACTACGAAATTCATATCAATACTTGGTCATATTTTAATGTCACTTATAGAGCCAAGAGAGCACAAATACCTTCTCGCGGAGCTGGATGATTATGTTGGACCAACTGGCCAACGAAGGAAGGACATGAAATTGGTCCAACATGTTGGCTCTCAAGTTGAAGGAACATGTGACAGAAGCCCAACATACACCCAGAGGTTAGCAAGTGGAGATATACATGTCCACATACGTACTGGATGCAATTTGTGCCTGTCAACAATTCCCAGGTTTAAGTTGGGCATGGACACTTTCAGAAACCTTTGTGCACACTTATTGTAGATTGTTCTCTGAATGAATCTTCCACGGATTTATCACATAGTTTTCATACCACTTTGTCACCTCAGTGTACAAAATGATATTTCAGCGGGATCCACCATGCATGTCGCAGGCATCGATTGAGGCATTGATCAACATAGTAGATTGGTATGCCTCACTACTTAGTACCTTCATATGGATGTACAACACAGAGAAACCTCCACATGTTTTACCGAATTTTTCCATGGACAAGCTCATCATGCAAGAGGTGTCATATCACATCTCGAAATGGTTGTTACCTATACTACACAGGAAGAAGAAGGTGCCCTTGGCTGATTCTTCCTTTACAAATCAGGTTGTATGAGATACAAAATCTCAAGCATTTGGAGACTGAAATGGAGGAGTTCAATAGATTCACGTTTGGTAGCAGAAGTTTCAATCCATATGACTCGCATTTCTTAGTAAAGGACCACTATGCGAGAGTGCAATTTCTTTGGATCCACGGGACATGTCATTGGACCGAGGAAGACCCATGGAGATATTGTCACAGCCTCTCCAAGCTCAATTAACTGGTCGGCATAGTTGTGGAATGGTTAGCAAAGTCGAGGGAAGCAGCATCTCAGAGAGCCCGATCATTAGCAGTGGAAGAGGGTAGCAGACCTACGCATGACAAAGGTGAGAGAAGGGTTGTTGACAATGAAAAGGTAGAACAAATCCGCAAGTTCAAAGCAGATCCACTCGTGATGATAGCAGCTTTGCAAATTGAGGCTAAGAGAAGACAACGTGATAGGAGGAACACACAAAGGCAAGAGAGAAACGGAGGATAGAGCAAACATAAAATGAGTTGCAAGAGTTGAAGCAGCAACTCTGGGAAGATAGGAGTTGCACAAAAGAGAGAAGGAAGCGCAATAGGGATAGAAACAATAGGAGGTGCAACATGCACAGACTGTTGAAACTATTCCCATACAGGTTATAGACTCATCAAGCAACTAGCACTGATCTGATTTGGAGCAGATTAGTAATGTTGTGCTAATTTCTCATTTAGAAATAAACCCAATATGCTTATCATTTTCTTTTTCAACTTCTCAAGGATTCAAAACTTTTGCATAATTAACATATTCCCATGAGAGTTTCTTAAGTAAATGTTATAAACAGTTTAACGTAAAAACATATATTGAATAACAACAATATAACAGCAAAGAACATCAAAATATAACACACAACAAGCACATGATAAAGGAGTTCACCCCTCCTGGGCTACGTCTCCTTGGTCCAACTTCCAATGGCTTGGGCTTCTCTATTATGCTCAAATTACATCAAAAGTGTATTTTCAATGCTCAGATGTCTCTGAAACCTGTCTTAATGAGTTAAGAATACTCAAAATTTCTAGCATTGACTATTTTTGCATCAAATTTGGATAAGAACTGAAGGATTTATGACTTCTCCCAGTTCTCCTGCTATTCTTTCCATAAAATGCTCAAAATCCGGCAGAAAACTACAAATTAGCCCCAAAATCTGCTAACTGGGCAAGAATTTCTCCGCACCGTTGGCCATATCTTGTCGGTCATATTCCAAATCACAATCAGTGAGTTCAGGCGGGCATAAGGTATTTTTTTAGTGGTGGAACACTGCGATGCGATATAGACGGACCTGGCGGTCTATTAAACTATAGCATAAACAAATGGTGTGTCCAGGGTCAATCACATTTTGGAACTCGGTGAAGTTCAGCAAGCTCTTAACACAGAAAAACATTGTGATGCAATGTCACAAACCTATAGGAACATAAAACTATAACACAATAATGTAATGCGCCAGAGAACTCAAACTGCGTTAGGGTCGGGGCCGATACCTATTCGCCAATCCCTTTCACCGATTGCAATTGTGATTTTATCGCAACCTACTGGGGTTCGATTTGAAACACCTTTTTTGCCTACCATTGCAATATGCATGTGAGGGCCAATAGTGCGCTACCACCTGGCACCTCCTTATTCGTTGAAGACTTGCCACATCATCCCAATCCTGCCATGTATGCAAGTCAAACTTGAACTTTTACTTGTTCTAACTTCTACATACAAACTTGGATTTGAGTGTTGTTTACACTGTTAGATTCAAAATGACGAGCTCTTCAATTTGAAGTAGAGTTTGACAAGATTCTGACCCTTTTATTTTTTAGCATAATTTTGAGCACCTGATCACTCCTCCCCACTGGAATCCTTTTGGACACCAAAAGGATCACTTTCAATTATTGAACAAATGAGGGTATTGTTCCCTATCCTTCCCCACTTTAATCCATTTCTCCTTTGATGGATGTGTATCTTTGAGACCCACCCAAAGATAATCAATACTTCCCCTTTTTGTTGTCCTTGTCCTTCTATCAAGTATAGTGTCTTGCTGAAGCACATCAAGAAATTATGGAGATAAGTCTTCAATAGATGGAATTTGGACATTCTCCCCTTGATCTTCAATCAAAAGAGGTTCATATAATCTCAAATTTTCAACATTAACAATGGAATATATTTGCATATATGAAGGCAAACCAAGCTTGAAAGCATTATTACCAATCTTTTCCAGAATTATAAATGGACCATAATGAATTGGTTGTAGCTTTTCACCTTCACCTTGAAACCTTTCCTTGCTAATGTAAATCCAAACTTCATCAGCTGCTTGAAACTGATGATCCACACGATGCTTATCATGCCTTGCCTTATACTTGCCTTTACTCTTTTCTTGTTGTTCTTGAACTGTTTGGTGAATCAACTGAATTTCTCAATGCATTTATTTGCTTTTTCTATGTCACTATTTCCATCTACAGCTACATCTTTCTCAAAGATGAAATCCGAAGGTGATTTAGGTAAATAACCAAGACATTCCTCAAAAGGTTAAGTTATAGTAGAAGAGTGTTTTGCTCGGTTGTAAGCATGTTGAATATAATGCAACTATTCATCCCACAACTTAGGATGTTTGCTGCAATATCCTCTTAGAAAATGAATGAATGTCATGTTAACCACTTCAGTTTAACCATCTATTTGTAGATTAAAGGATGTACTTTTCTTCGACTTGGTGTCCATCAAGTTCCATAAACTTGATCAAAAATTCCCAAAAAATTAAGAATCACGATCACTTACAATAGAAGTAGGCAATCCAAAATAAACCCATACATTTTGAAAGAAAATTTGATTTGTTTGTTCAGCTATAATTTTATTTTTGCAAGGCCTTAACATGCACATCTTGTTGAACCTGTCCAAAACTACATACAAATAATCATGACCTTTCCTTGATAAAGGAAAACCTCCTACAAAATCCATAGAAGCACTTTCCCATGGTCGTGAAGGCACTGGAATTGGTGTGTACAATCCTATTTTCCTATTACTAGGCTTATTGACTGCACACAATGAACAACCTCTCATAAAACGTGACACACTTTCAAGCATATGAGGCCAATAAAAATACCTCTAAATATTTTCCATTGTTTTACTTACACCGAAATGTCTAGCAACAAGAGAAGTGTGCACTTCCCTTGTGACATTTAATCTCTCTCCCTATGGAACACAAAGTTTTCCCAAATGATATAACATATTATCATGTAAATGGTAGTATAATTCCTCAACTTGGCGGCTTTGAATCAATTTTAAATACATCTCTTGAAAGTCAGCATCCTATGTCTATTGTTCAACATAACTTTCAGGCAAAACATAATTATTCTTGAGTAAAATGGCTACATTTACAACTGGTCTAGAAAGAATATCAGCAACTCTGTTATAAATGCATTTCTTGTACCGGATTACCAAGTGGAATTGCTGTAAAAATCCCATCCAACAAAAGTGCCTTGACTACTACAAATTGGTTTGAGATTGCAGATATTACAGAGGTTGATGATCGGTGTGAATAATGGTTTCTTTTCCCATCAAATAATCATTCTATTTATTCACACTTTGCACCTGAATGCATAATTCTCTTTATCATATGTGGGATAATTAATAACAACACCATTAAAAATTTCATAATGAAATGAAATGGGCTTACCATGTCGTAAACGAACTACACCCATGGCATAGTCGCTTGCATCTGTTTATATTTCAAATGGTTGCTTCAAATCTAGCAATGCTAAAACTAGGGTTGAACTGATATTTTGTTTCAAAGTGTCAAATAAGGAGCACGAGACTCTTGCTGGAATTGACCAATCACTTCATTACCCCTGCACTTGCCAAAGACAAACTAATCATTTTGTGATGAGCTCTCAAAATGTACTCCACTCCATCTTTAAACAAATGGTATTTTTTCTCAAATCTATGGAAAACATCTCTCCTATCATATAAATATGGGTTACCCAATATAATCCTTGAGATATCCAATGGCACAAAATCTAGTTCAACTTCATTAATGAAATTAGCGGTGATTGCGAACCTAAAAACACATTTCTGTGTGACCTCCAAGTTAGCATCCTTGGTTATCCAACCCAATGGATACGATTTATGATGAGGCACAGCTTCTAGATTAATTTTCTTAACCAAATCCGCAGAAATTAAGTTGGCCTGAGATCCACTGTCAAACATCATATCGATCTTCATATGTTTAGATATAACTCGACTACAGAACAAATTTATTTGGTTTTCCTCATTTGAAATGCTATGGGAATTATTTGTTCTGTTGGTGCTTGCCATGACTATCTCTTTTCTTTCTTTTTCCAAGAAATTCCCTTTGGTGACTGTCACTACGATCTTGGTTTCATCTCTTGAGTCAGAACCCAAGCCTTGTTGTGCAACAGTGTTGGTCTTATGTTTCCCTTTATTGTTAAATGTTTTTAGTCATAATTCTGGATGAAGCTTCCAACAATGAGCTTCATCATGTCCCTCCTTGGAACAATTCTTGCACATGGGTTTCTCCCCCTTTTTCGTAATAGAAGTAGTTTTCTTCTACTCTCCTTTAAACTTATTCCCTTTTTCACCACTCTGAAATGGCTTCTTCATATCTTCTTCCTGTATATTTTTCCCTCTTTCTTCAAGATGTGTAGCTTGAACACAAACCTCATCAAGATTCGTTGGACTGATAATAATAATGGTATTTCAAAGATAGCTATGCAACCCTCCTATGTATTTCAGTAAGGTATCTTGTGACTGCAAGTCTACTCCTAGCATAAGAGGTCCTTTCCTAAACTCTTGAGTATACTCTTGCACATTTTGACCTTTCAACTATCTAAAATTTTTCCAATTCACAGTGGCTTTCTGCATATGAGCTAAAGGGTAGAGTTGTCTTTTTATTGCATCAATGAAATCAAACCAAGAAATAGAGATCTTACCATGTTTTTTTATCTTGCATTGAGTCCTTGATTCCCACATACAAGTGTTGCACCCTCCATTCTCAATGAAGCCAACTAAATTTTGATATCGTCCTCTTGAAGATTTTGAAATCTATAATAAACCTCCAACTAATGAATCAAGTTATCCAACTTCTCTGCATTAACTTCACCATTGTACATAGGTAACTCAAATTTAACATCAAGCTTTAGAAAAGGTGATTTACCAACCCCTTTTTAAGGATGATGATGAGTATGAGTAATGGTGTTATTTGTGGAAGAGTGTGAAGATGAATTTGAAGAAGAAGATGAAGAAGATGGTGGAGATGGTGGAGGTTTGCCTCCATTCCCATTACCTCCTTCTCCATTACCTCCTCCTAAAGAACCTTCTCCATTAGAGGCTTGTAGATTTCTCCTTGCAATCTATTGTTCCTCACTTCATAGAGGACCTTAACGATCTCCGTCATATCGAAGAAATCCTTTTTGAAGGTCTTCTTATCTTTTTTCATGATAGATTCTCCTTCATTAGACATAGTCTCTAAAGACTCAACTACAACTTGAGGTTGTACTGGTGTTGGAATCTCACCTGCAACTTGAGGTTGTACTGGTGTTGGAATCTTAGTTTCAACTTCTGCAGCTTGAGGCTAAATTGGGGTAGAATACTTTGGCAACCTTGGTCTTATTCCACTTGACCCAACTTCAGGGATTTCCTATACCTTTTTTTAGCTTTAACCTTGTAAGCATGACATAAACTTGCAAACAATTAAACCTTTCTTTCACAAAGAAAATATAGTAAGAAAAACTAGAGCTCTGATACCAACTTGATATGAATCGGAGCAGATCAGTAATGTCGTGTTAAGTCCCCATTCAGAAATGAACCCAATATTCTTATCATTTTCTTTTTCAAGTGCTTAATGATTCAAAACTTTTTCATAATTAACAAATTCCCATCAGAGTTTCTCATGTAAATGTTATAAACAGTTTAACATAAAAACATATGCTGAAAACAACAATATAATAGCAAAGAACATCAAAATATAACACACAACAAGCACATGATAAACAAGTTCACCCCTCCTAGGCTACGTCTCCTTGGTCCAGCTTCCAATGGCTTGGGCCTTTCTATTATGCTCAAATTACATCAAAAGTGTGTTTTCAATGCTCAGATGCCTCTGATCCCTATATCAATGAGTTCAGAATACTCAAAACTACCAATATTGACTATTTTTGCATCAAATTTGGATAAGAATTTAAGGATTTATGACTTATCCCAGTTTCCCCACTATTCTTTCCTCAAAATACTCAAAATTTGACAGAAAACTACAAATTAGCCCCAAAATCCGCTAACCGAGCAAGAATTTCCCTGCACCATGGGCCATATCCTATCCGTCGTATCGCAAATGACAATTGGTGAGTTCAGGTGGGTGGAAGGTCTTGCTTTAGTGCTGGAGCACTGCGATGCAATATAGGCGGACCCGACAATATATTAAATTGTAGCATAAACAAATGTCGCGTCCGAGGTCTATCGTGTTTCGGAACGCAATTAAGTTCAATGGGCTCTTAACACATAAAAACATTGTGATGCAATATCATGGACCCACCAGAACATAAATTGTAACATAACAACATATCATGTTTGGGAACTCAAACTACCATGGGGTCGGGGCCGATACCTGTTCATCGATCCCTTTCACTGATTGCGATTGTGATTTGATCGCATCGCAACCCAACCTACAGGGGGACAATTTGAAGCACCTTTTTCACCTACCGCTGTGATATGCAATTTATGAGGGCCAGTGGTGGGCTACCACTTGGCACCTCCTTATACACTGAAGACTTGCCACATCATCCCAATCCTGCCATGTAGGCAAGTCAAACTTAAACATTGGTTTGATCTAACTTCTGTATATGAACTCAAATTTGGGTGTCTTTCACATCGTTGGATTCAGAATGATGAGCTCTTCAGTTTGAATATGAGTTTGACAAGATTATAACACTTTGATTTTTTAGCATAATTCTAAGCACCTGATCAGGCACAGAGTAGACAAGGTGGCCAATCATAGGAGCAGGACTTATCTCAAGAGATTGAACAGATGCTAGAATAGATCGATACGGATAGGGTGAAGCCAGAGTTAGATCAAGATATTGACCTCATGCATCAGAAACAAGAATTCACCCCAATGGCTTCACCAAGTTCGAAAGTAGAGCAAGTCCCAAGCGATCAAGGAGACATAGAAATCCCTGAAGACAATCCAAAAGCAGAGAAGCACAGCATATCTTTCAACGAGTCACAAAACAAAGTTGTGAAGTCACGTAGAGTGACTACTCTGGATGCCCATATATCTCTTGTGTAGTTTGAAGGATGAGTGGTCATATCCAATGTGCACAAGCATCCAACAACATTGGCCGATGCTACCAGAGAATATGTCAAATCCACCAACTTGAGTGTTCAATACTAGATAGCAGAGAAAGAGTGAATTGCTAAGGAATTACAAGCGGCCAAGCAGGAAGGAGAACATATTACATCATTCACCCAAGGAGAGTTGAGGAGAGCGATACTAGATGAAATATCGTCTCTCAAAGTAGTCATGCAGATGTTGTATTCCATATTTAGCATCGTGCACAAGTCAATTGTCCATCTCAATGGTTGGCAGTAGTGTTGTGCTAGAAGGGCATGAATTTTGTCGAATTTTCACACTGATGTTGATCGCATTCAAACATGGATAATGAGGTACAGAGAATCCCCATATCGCTTGTCAAAGATGATGAAGCCCAAGGTGGTAGAGTTGAAGGCACACTTCCAGAGTCAGATCCAAAACTATGAGGAACTCTTGCAACTCATCTCCAGTTTGGAGGCTTCACATGCATAGGTGTTCAAAAGCATGGATGTCATTGTGTGCGCACACATGATCCCATCTATTGGCACATTCATTGAGGCAAAGCCAAAGAATGAAGTCTGACTTGAGATGGACATGTACTTTGATGAGTTACTGCGCATAGCCACCAACGCAAACTTGGAGATAAGGGTAGACACTATGCATCAAAATGTTTCAAGTCTCGCTACACTCAAGACTATGATGCACAAGTTATAAGACGAGTTAGAAAAAGGTTCCAAATTAGTGTACCCAGATGCAATGGAGGTGAGATTTCTCTTTCAGCAGGATGTCACCATTGAGCACGAGGACACCATCATAGACTACCAATCTTGGCATCAGTTCGCCACTGTCAATCATCATAAGGATGTCGAAGAGGTGTTCTTCCCACAGCTGTCTGCATCTTAGTAGTGTCTTGCGTGGCTTTCTCAAGCTTATTTTGTCTCACATGGGGACATGTGCAGATTTTAATGTAACATCTTGTAAAAGTGAAAGACCAAGTGTCGATAGTAGAATGTAATAGTCATGTAGTAGTTGAAGAGACATGAGGGTAGGTGAGCTAGTAAATATCTTTGGAGGAGCATGCAGTGGTGACTGTAACATTCCGTTGTCGGGACTAGTAGTTGGACATGGTTATATGTATGATTGGAACTTTCACTTTCTTAATATAACAGATCCAACATGTTTCATGCATATGTTCTTATTGTATTTCAGTTGTCTTGGTTACTCTAATTATATGTGTATCTATTCGCTTACGCATGTATGTATGGACTTTTATATATATGTATGTATGAATCTTATTGAAATGTGTTGTTGGTTTAACCATCACTTTGGATCGTTGGTTCACTTGCCTTCCATCCTATGATGTACCTTTGCTCATGTGTTCCCTTCCAAGTCGCGTGTTTCCACAAGTTTCCAAGGGGCGCACTTATTCCACTTTCCATGTGTTAGAACCTTTCATGTACCTTCCTTGGTTTGCTGCGATGGTCACACCCTTACTACCAACAAGGACACCCTACTTGCCTCTGTGCGCAACTGTGGTCAAGGAAATATCGTACAACCCACTCCTAGAACTCCTATACCAAATGGTCTAAGGTCTAGTTTGGAACTTCTTATTGAGGAGATCCCCTGACATGTTGGCGGGTCTAGCACCGTCAACATTTCTAGCACTAGAAGGAGGGCTAGATGACAAGCTGAGTCATCACATCCTATTTTGAATCTTCGCATATTTTTCATGGATATCATTAGAATCCCCCCTCTACAATGTTTGTCTGATGCAGAACCTATCGAAATCACAAGGGAGTTTTATGATCTCCTGTCAGAACTCATGTCCAATGGTGAAGGTGAAGTGGCCTATCCTAAGTACTTTCACAACTTCCTAGCAATCCTTGAGGATGCATATGAGTTTGATGAAGTCTAGTTCAGCTTGCTACTTTCACACACACTTCGTGAATCCCCACAATCATGGTCTCACAACCTGCCACATGGTTGTGTGCACTCACTTGAGAAGTTTTGTGATCTAATTGAATCAACTTTCCATCATTTTCATCCTGAACCTCTTGACAAAAAATTGTTAAAACAAAGGAAGACTCTGCAAGAATAATCTATGGATTTTTGGCAGTGCTTCCATGTATTTCAGTTTGAAGCTCCAAAAAACAAGATAAAATTCCAATACCTTTGGGACATATTTGAATATTTCCTTCACAAATCACTTGATCACAAGATGAAGTTGAAGTTCAAACCATGCTCAACATACTTCAGTGATGGAGCTGGGCAATAAAAAGCAGACACAGTCACTATCACAAGTGACTTTCCACCTTACACTCATCAAACAACTCCACCACCGGCGAGTGATGTGGGAGAACATGTAGACACATCTATTCAACTTTCATATCCTCCCAGCATCATTTCTCTCAATTTTCGCACATATTTAGTTGCTAACCCCATCGGTTGTCGCATGAATTTGTTACCTCAACCTCTGTCTTCAAGTTCTGTTGATCCTTTAGATTGCATTGTCTTATGTTCTTTCATTCTAGACTCTACATCTATTGTGAATGAGGATCAAACCATCGATGGAGTTAGTGTTACACAGCCAATCTGCACTGTCATTCATGATCAGTATGACTAGGAATCTGAAGATCAACCTGTCGCGAAGGATGATCTCCTTTTGTCTGCGCCTCCTCCACCTTTTCTATACATCTTTGGTGATTCTTCTATCTCTAATTTTTCTTTGGTAAATCCATCCACGGATGCACCAACTACTGATCATTTGCAGAACATACCTTATGTCAATCCATCATTCAACAGCGTAGAGCACAAATTATTCATTGAAAATCATCTTGATTTTTCATCTACATTTTCTGGGAATGCAGAGGGAAAACATTCTTGCTTCTCATATACTCCTTGGTTTGATTTATCTGACCATGAGGATGCCGATGAAATCATTGATTTTTTTATCGTACCTTTCGTCATCCATTTACTCCTATATTCTATCACGATGCTGATTCTATCATTGTTGATCTTTCAAATCCACACGTTTATGATGATCTATCTATCGATGAAGTTGAAACCTCGTAGATTGTCAAGGCACTTGAGCCCGAGCTGATGGTTATGTAAGGCCCTCACTGTGTTGAGGTTAGTTTCACTTCCAGTCAAGAAATTTTTGAAACACCCAAGACTCCTCATCACTCATATGTGTGCATTGAAGATCAATCCCACACACAGATTTTTCTTCCTCCATTTCAACTACATGATCCCGTCACTCATGCATTGGAGGAATTTTACAATTTCTTGAATTTAATTTCATGTTTTAAAAAAGTAAAACATATATATACTTTTTTATTGTTCACGGACCATTAAATGCGAAAAAACGACAAAAAATCTCCAACAACAAGAAAAGAAATAGAGAAAAATAGGTAAAAGATTAAGGGGATGGATGATCTACTACCAGAGCAAGTCAGCTTCAACCCATAGAAAATATGTTGTTGGTAACCTAGTTCTCAAATGGAAAAAAAGCCATAAAGAGAAATCTAAGCATTCTAAGTTTCAAAATATTTGGATTGGTCCTTTTCAAATGTTATCAAATCTTGATCCATCAACTTATATTCTCCAAACATTAGAAGGCCAAGTAGAAAATTTGCCAGTAAATGTGAATTTCTTGAAAATATATTTTTAATAAATGAAAATCTCCCAAGAACACATGTAAATATTCCATTTTAACAAGGATGTTGGAATCCTTTAAAACTCATTTTATATTATTTATTTATTTTCAAATTTTTATACATGTTCTTTCTTTAAATTTATTTGTTTATTTATAGAATTACAACTATGATTACGTACTTCAAGAAGCATATTTTTACCATATATTATCTTATATTATAAAATAATCTCAAGTTAAAGGACATTGTATTCTTAAAATATAACAATTCTAAAAATACTTAATGTTATTTTAACTCTTGCTTAAAATTTTGATAGTATGAAAATTGATAGATTGGCTATTTAATGTTATAAAAGTTCCATCATCTTCAAATAATTTGAAGAAATAAACCAAATCCTCTCAAAAAAGATGAATAATATGATACATAATTTTATTTTATTTTAATCCATGAAAGTATTTGCTATCAAATCAAGTCTCTTATAAAAACCCGCTTATATGACTTTGTTATAAATGTTAATTTTCAAAATCAATCATAATCTAAAAAGTGAGTCATGATGTTTTACATTAAAATGAAAATGAACGACCCCATCAGAGCTATGGATGCTTGCTAACAGAGATGCAAATGAAAGTTTTAGAGAGAGATGATTATAATGCAAAGTACATAAAACTTTGACCAATATTAAAATCCTAACTTAGTGTTTATAATTTCAGATGATGATCGATCTAGAATATTCTAAGAAGTACAAATAAATTCATTATTTGACTCTTATTGCATGGAAATTTCATTCTCTTCATTAGTACCCTACTCCAATTGTTTGTATCATTGACACTTTATCAAGTATCTCAATGATAGATCATAATTTAGAAAAATTTTCCAAAAAACTTCATTTAATTTTAAATTATTAATTAAAACTTGACAAGCATAATTGTGTATTCAAGTGTTCCATCATTGTTTCTCAAGTTTTAAACAACCCTTTTTTCTTCTATACATAGGAAAATAATAAAAACAAAATATCTTAAATAAAAATTTCTTTTTTTGAAATCTTAACTCAGAGGTCAAATTCATAAAGGTTTTGTAAATAAAATTATAACGTGATGATTACCCGACCTTCAGAGCACCCTACTAGAAATTTTGAATGACTACAATTTTTTTTATAAATAGTCCACCTAACCGCTTGACTACCCGACTACTTGACCTAAAGGAAAGACCTGACTATGGTATAGTTAGACTCAGGATAAAACAATTCAATCATAAAATATAAAAAGTGCCCAACCGCTTGACCTCATAACTGTATGATCATCCGAATAAAATACTATTTTTCTTGATTTGATTATAGTGTGATTTTTGATAAAGATTTAAAAAAAAAATCGTTTTACGTTCAATTAATTATTTTAAATCAATAATACATCGTCTAATTCTTTCTCTATTCACGAAAAGAAAAATAGTTGGCTTGTTTACAAGAAATTGATAAACACATTCAATTACGATTTTCTTGTATTTCTAAACAAAATTTTATGATTTTAGGGTGTCCTCTCTACATGCTCTTTTCTTAAGTCTTGTTCAAAGAATAATTGACTTAAAAGAGAAAAATATTGGGTTCTAAATATTATGTGTACGCATAATGTTATTTAGAAATTCCTGAATTCAATTTCAAATTTTAAATAAGGAAAACTTATATATGCTTTTTTATTATTTACAGGTCATAAAATGGGAATAAAGGGAAAATATTCAACATCAAAGAAACAAATGGAGCAAATTAAGGAAAATATTAAGGAGATGGATGATCCACTACAAGAGTAAGTCAACTTCAAAGCATTCCTCGTCTTGGATTCAACTTTAAAAAACACAATAAGCAAATATTATGAGCTGGGAGAATATATTTGAATTATTTCAAGCAAAGAGAATAGTCTAAAAACACAAGAACTATTGAAACAAAGAACAATCGGTTTGAAGCAATCAGAGCAATAAACTTATATAAAATAGGAGCTAGGGTAGAATTTTTCCCTATTATGACATGGTTTCATGGATTTTCTCTCATACTGATATTAAAACCTGAACAATATCAGATCATCAAGAAATTGTCATGGCTTCCCATAAAATTGAAGTCTTATCCGCCATATACAAGCTCAGTCCCCCGAAAATCCACCTTAATGTTGAATTCCTTAATAAGTTTCGACATACTATCTTAAAGAAATATCACGAGAATTATGATATAATAATTCAAGACTAGTTGAGAGAATAAGAGCAAGGTTTCAAGCTCAAAGCAAAAAAGGAATATCTCATAGCTATTTTTAAGAAGCATGTTATATTTCTTATTAAAATGCTAACCATATTATATGGGGAGCAAGATCCTAAGAATTACAAAATTAAATGGATACCAATAATCCATAGCATTTTGAATGAGGGGAACTCCTAAACTGGGCTAACATCTTGTCACAGAATAACAAAGACTCATTAAAACTGCCATTATCATCTCCCGTGGAGTTCAAACATATTTTGTGTATGTCTACCTAATTGACAGATATTTTTATTACCTCAGTTCCATTCTCACTCATGAAATGGAATTACCCGTCTAACCAGCAACTACCCATTCAAAATTATGCTCCTATTCTATGGGAATCTAATTTTAAATACCATTTTTATGATGTTTTTCATTATGTTTTGATTTCTTTCCATGAAATCATGTTTGGAAAAACACGTCCCATAGTAAGTTAAAGTTTTGTCCCCACCTTCTGCCTCGATATATCCAAAAAATACTTTATTTGAGAGAAGTGGCTATAGGTTTTAACCCCGTACAGAAATTACCTACATATGAATTCTAAAACACATAAGATAAACAATGCGAGAGCATAACACATAAAACACATATACACAGAGATTTTCCCCTAGATCCCAAAATCGGGACTACCAGCTTGATTTTTCATTATGTTCATTTCAATGTCATAATACATATTTATACATGCCAAATCATCCAATACCATGGACCGAAAACCATTGCATCCAAAACCATGGACCGAAAACCATTGCATCCAAAACCATGGACCAAAACCCATGTGCGAAAATCATGCACAAAACCATAGATAGGTCTGCCCAGCCTAATATAGGGTCCAAAAAAACAAAATTTTCTGTGGCGCTACCCCGAACCCCATAAAAGGGGGTTACCTGCACCCCTCAAACCCCCTTGTGACCCCCCTCTACAAAATTGACGCAACGAAGCGGCTCCACCCCCCCTCTAACCCCCTAGTTAACTACATGGGCTAGTCATGGAAAGAATATAACACAACCCAACATTGTCCCACTTGTTGTTTTCTTCCCACAGGAGGCCAGAAGATATCTTAGTCATTTATCCAGCCCTGCAATGCCCATTATGTCTCTACACCAAGATAAATTCTCATAGCTCATAGATTTTGTCAATGCATCTGCAGTATTCTTCAAAGTGTCAACCTTTACCAACAACACCTTTTTGTCTTCTATCATATCCCTCACAAAGTGATACTAAACATCAATTTCCTTTGTATTTGAACGATATGCAGGGTTATATGCTAATAAAATTGCACTTTGGCTGTCACAATCTATCCTTATAGCTCCCTGTATTAACCCCTTACTTGAACACAATCTCTGCAACCAAATTGCTTCCTTGCTTGCATGATTGGCTACCATGTATTATGCCTTTCTAGTTGATAGTGCCACTACAGATTGTTTCTTACTCATCCAACTGACTGCACCTCCAAATAGGTTAAACACATACCCACTTGTAGATCTTCTCTGATCCAGATTTCCAGCCCAAACTACATCAACAAAGCTACAAATCTCCAACACTATGTCCAATCCAGGTCTTCCTTGGTAGCACAAACCATAATCACTAGTGCCACTCAAATACCTGAAAACTCCCTTCACTGTTGTCCAGTGCTCCTTCCCTAGTTCTGACATAAACCTCCTCAATACTCCCACTGCATGTGCAATGTCTGGTCTAGTATAGACCATTGCATACATCAAGCTACCAACTACATTTGCATATGGAACACAGGACATGTCATCTTCCTCTTCTTGTGTCTTGGGACACTGTTCAGTAGATAACCTCACACCTACAAGAATAGGAGCCTTCACCATTTTACTATCTTTCATATTAAACCTCTACAATATTGTCTCAACATACTTCCTCTGGCTTAACTAGAGCTTCCTCTTTTTTCAGTCTCTTTTAATTTCCATGCCCAGAATACAGTTTGCAACACCAAGATCTTTCATGTTGAATTTGCAGGACAATTGGGTCTTCAAAACCTGGATAAAAATTTTGTCATTTCCAACCAGCAGCATATCATCCACATACAAGACCAGATAAATAACATGGTCACCAATTAATTTAAAATACACACAGTGATCTGCTTTGCTTCTGGTGAAGCCAAGTCTCTGTATAAATTTATCAAATTTCTGATACCACATCCTTGGTGACTGCTTTAACCCATACAAAGACTTCTTTAACTTGCATACCATTTCTTTCTTACCCTTCACCACAAAACCTTCAGGTTACTTCATGTAGATCTCCTCTTCCAAATCCCCATGAGGAAATGTTGTCTTCACAACCATCTGTTCTACCTCAAAATCAAAAGCAGCAACAATAGATAAAAGTAATCTAATATACGCTTCCTTGGCAACAAGAGAAAAAGTATCACCAAAATCAATTCCCGACACATGGGAATAACATTTTGCTACCAAACGAGCTTTGTATTTCTCCACCTTTTGTTCTACATTTGTCTTCTTCTTGAACACCCATTTGTTTCCAATGGGTTTCCTTCCAACTGGAAACTCCACTAGATCCCAAGCCTCATTTTTGTGAAGAGATGCCATTTCATCAACCATAGCCTCTTTCAAGAGTTTTCCATCCTCTGAATCTACTGCTTCCTTCATAGTTCTGGGATCATCATCAGTAACACATAAAGAAAAATTTGAACAGAAAGCAGATGGACTATACCTTTTCGGCTGCCTTCTTTCTCGAACTGATGTTCTCACACCAGAGTTTGTGGCTCTTCATCTTCTGATTCCTCCTCTGCTGTAGATTCTGATTCTTCCTCCTTAAGCTAAAACTCTATCTTCTCAGGTTCCTTTGGTTGGAATTCATGTTTAATAGCATCTTTCACCTCTCTGAACACCACATCTCTGTTGTACACAACCTTACTTGTTACTGGGTTCCAAAGCTTATAACCCTTTAAACCATCCTTATACCCAATAAAGATGCACTTTTTAGATTTACTATCCAACTTGGTTCTTTTCTCCTCTGGAACATGATGCATATCCAAATATCTTCAGACATGAAAGAGAGGGTTTCTTACCAGTCCATACCTCTTGTGGAGTCTTATCCTCCAATGCTGATGGTGGTGATTTGTTGACCAGGTAACATGCTATCTCCACCGCCTCTGCCCATAATTCCTATCCTAACCCAACACCACTGAGCATGCTTCTTACCCTTTCCATCAACGTATTGTTCATTATTTCTACAACTCCATTTTGCTCAGGTGTGTATGAATTAGTCTTATGTCGTGCTATACCACACTTCTTACAAAATTCTTCAAATTCCTTGCTGCAAAACTCTCCAACGTTATCTATCCTCAACACCTTTATCTTCTTCTCTGTCTGGTTTTCCACCAAAGCCTTAAATTCTTTAAACCTATCAAAGACTTTAGATTTCTTTGTAAGGAAATATAGCCATGTATTCCTTGAGAAGTCATCTATAAATGATACATAGTACATAGACTTAACCAGTGATGGAACCTTCACAAGCCCAAACACATCATTGTTCACAAGTTCTAATATATGTTTCGTCCTCTTACCAACGGAGGGGAAACTCACCCGATTTTGCATCCCATATAAACAATTTTCGCAAAAATCAAAACCTAGAGAGCTATTACTCATACCTTCTACCATTCCTTTACCATGAAGTATTTGAAGGCCCTTCTCTCCAATATGTCCAAGCCTTTGATGCCACAGCATGGTCTTCTCTCCATAGACCACTAGATTTTCTACTCCACTTTCAGGAACCATAGAACTGTTGCCCCCATCAATAATAGTGCTACCTTGCAACTTGTACAGAGTTCCAATCCAAACTCCCCGCATCAATACTAGTGCTCCCAAAACCATTTTGTAGGTATCCTTCTTGATCACTATTTTTACACCTGCATCATCGATCTTGCTTACAGAAATCAAATTTCTGATTAATGCAAGAATATGCATAACACCCGGAAGTGTTCTAACCCTTCCACCTTGCAACTTCAACTTTACTTTTCTACGACCAACGATTCTAGCCTTCCTTTCATCCCACAAGAAGACATCATGACCATCATATTTCTCATACTCAACAATCTCTATCTCTCTATCTCAACAATCCATTCAAATAGTTAAAGTCTACTGACTTTTTCTAGTTTAATATCAACTAACTCACTTCACATCTTTCTATTGTTTCTCAAAAGGAACAAGGGGTAAAAATTGAAAAAACATAAAATTTTGTTGTCATGAGTAAAAAAGTTGAAGTCACAACAATAAAAAGTTGGACAAAGAAGCAGGAAAGTACAAGAACAATAAAGACTCCAATTAAAAAAAAAATGAATAGGAGATTATTGTGACTAATTCTCGTGGGGAAACAGAGCAAAAGAAACCAGAAACTACAAAAATCAAAGAAATGGAAGTAGATAATGAGAAAGAAAAATAGATATCTAGTGAAACCACCTTCAAAGAAAATGAGGAAAAAATGGAATCATATAACAAGATGGATATTATATCTACTACATCTTCTCAAGCATCAGTAACACCCATTTCTACTAAGATTCCTTGGGAATCATTTTTCCCTTCTTTAACAAATTATTATTTTAATACTCAAACAAAATCAGTTGTCAAAAGAAGAAAGAAAAGAAAGCATCATATTCTGAAGATTCTATTTGAATTCATCTAGAAGGCTTAGGGTTATGTAAAAGAAAAAGATCAAGAATCCTTTCAAGCTTTTGAAGTTTTTGTTAAATACAATGAATATCATTTGAATGAGCTTGCATCTTCATATGATAATAGTTTGTAGAAAATTAAAGTTTTAGAGGAAAAATTGAAGAAAAATGTACTGTTCAATGAACAAAACTCGCAAAGAAATTCTTCCACTTTAGTTCAAGGATATGTTGTAGAAAGGTAAAATATACAGAAAAGTTTTTAAAAATAACTGAAAGAAGCAAATGCCAAACATGAATAGGAAATTCAGGAATTGAGATAATTGTATGAAGATCGAACCCGCGTCTGGAACCAAGAAGCAGAAAACAATTCAGAGATTATGGTCACATCCTTGAAATATCAAATTGAATCTCTTAAGAATCAATTGAATCATAATAAACAAGCAACAGAGAGTCTAGAATATTTTAAGGAACAAGCTCTACAAATTTCTCTAATTTTAAAGAAAAACCAATCAAACTTCTGTAAAACGATAGATAAAATCTCAATATTTTATCAAGAAATTACATATTTAAATGAAATAATTGATTCATTAGTAGAATAAGACAAATCAATTAAAATTATTTTTTTAATCTATTCTTGACTGAAAAAAACAAATTTCAATCTAATGAAATTCCAAAAGTTTCTAAGACAGACAAAAGCTTGATGCTTGCATCTTTAAGTCACGGGGAGAAAGATGAAAAACAAATCAGAGCATGCATAAAAATAACATATGAGAATTTTTTAACAATTTGGGAAAAAGGAACAGACCTTATAGAAGAATTTGACCTATGAGGTGCCAAGTCATTAAAGGAAGCAGTTCCAAGAGATTTAAAATAGTTTACATAAGTTCGTGTTACCAAGGAATGGGTAGAAATAAAAAACATTAAGGTTTGGAAACAACAAACTTTCCAAAAACTTTTGCAACTATCTTTTGAACAAATTAAGCGTATTTCCAAGTTTGAGGTCAAAAATCAAAAGAAGAAGAAAAAGATCCACATATTTATTGCCAACTAGCATATCAACATCAATCAATTTCCTTCCATTTATTTCTCTGTAGCATACCAGATATATTCACAATGGGCAACTTATATTGAAGTGCATGCACCTCACCTCCTACTTAGTCTCAATTACGAAGATTTTGAAGATGACAAAAGGATGTTTGCTTCTCTGCCATATCTCAATTGAACAAACATAGAATTTTTATTTTTAATATTAAGTATTTACTTTTAGAAAATCTGCTGATTTTTTTGTTTCAAGACTTATTTTATTATTTTTTAGTATTTATATACCATTACGCATTGGTGGAAAGAGTTGAGAACCAGTGAAGACTATAAACTTGAATGTTTTAATCAATTTTGAATTACTATCTTTTTTAAAGACCATTTTCAGTGATGAGCTATGAGATTTATGTTAGTACATCATTTTAATTACTTAGTGAATTCCTCTGACATTACTTTATGACTTATTATATTTGATTTTGAATGAATATTTGATAATTAGGTTTAAGATTCCTTATGAAAATGTTTCAATCTACATCCTTTTATTATCAGGAATTAAAAAACTATTAATTTATTTATTACTGGTTGATCACTGCAACCTAGTATTCAAATATAGGCATATTTCCTCTCGTCTATGAGATAAACATTATTATTTATATACTTTATATTGTGCATGCATACATATTTCATAAAATACCAAAAAATTTGTTTGAATAGAATGAAACCTGAAAACATTTCTAAGTCTCTATTTAAATCTTTAGCCAAAACTTATCTATTTGGTTTTCTGGATTCAATTCCAATTAGGATTTTAATCTCATAATATTTCACGTGGTATTACGCTCACTTAAATCCTTTAATTGTTGGTATTTAGATTAATTTAATTGTTGTTTTTCCTAGTTTAATTTTAGTTTTAGATAGGAAACCAGGCATTTGTTACAGAGGGAATATGACCATACCAAATGGAAAAAAAAGAGAGTCTAATTTGAACTTTGATTGGCCAAATAATCAATTGTTCCAGGAGGATTTTTTCCACCTATCAACAATTCCTTATGTAAATTGGATGCAAGCATAGTGGTTGTTGGAGTCATGATTGCCACATGATCCTTGTTGACATTGATAATTCTTATAAATATAGCAGACTCATCTATTTCTTGTTATAATTTTTATCATTGTATATGGCACAATGGATTTACTATTATTTTCAAGAGTGTTCTATAATTTTCCCCAAGAGGGTATATTCCATTAGTTTTTGTTGCAGAATAGTTACTTGTAATGTATGTGTGTCATTGTGTCCATGAAAACAATTATGCCTATGAGATGGACTACAAAGTGACACCTGATTTCATGTTGAACCCAGGTTCGAAAATTGGGTGTGCCCAAAGTTCTAGGAAAAGAGTTCTTATACACAGAACTAGCACAAGGAGTGTGTTGCACATTGTTTCAAAAATCCTTGTCATTCACTATGTTCTTGTATTCATATGTGTCAAATATTTAGTTGTGAATACAACTACAACTAGAGACTCCTCTTATTTAGCTGCATTGATACCAAACAAAGAAAATGTAGAAAGGGATTTCTAGGTATGGGTGCAGAGACAAATAGACAGGAAAAGTGGGCTTTGAAAATTAGTTACTGAAATTATAGAAATGCTTTATAGTGTCAAATAACACATACACTCATGATATCAATAATTGACCTGAGACTCAAGAAAATAATTGTGACTATGCACACAGTATTGTAGTTTGATAACCTCTTGGACAGAGCCAAATATAGTCTTCTTTATTTGTTCTTTATATTGAGTCAGGTCAATATCAATTTTCTTAATCTTCTCATTACTTGTGTCAAAACTCTTGTTAATTTGCATAAATAGGAAACGCAAATAAAATAATTAAACTCATACATTGCCTGCAAATTATCATCTAAAAGAGACCTATTAATATATATTTATGGAACAACTTGTTTAATAGGATATGGTTTTATTTTGATCTTAAACTACACATTTATTGGTTTTAAATAAGTTAAATATGTAACAATAATGACAACAAGAAATTAATTTATCTTAATCTTTAACTATTTTCCAAACCAATTCAAAAAAATTACTTTCAGTCTGGACAACAATCTTGAACTATTTGCCAAATCCATTAAAAAAATTAGATTACACTCTGGGCAATAGCCTGAAGTGTTAGATGAGGAGGCTCCTAGTCTATATTTTTCTTAAAGGAAAACATAATAAATAGATGGTATGATACATAAAATTTCATGAAAAATAGGAAACACATGGATGAATAGATTGTACAAAACCCCCTTACCTCACTAAGGAAAGGGAGTCATTATTGGCGAATCTGGTCCCCATTACCTGCTTATGGAAACGAGATTAGGAGGGTCATGTTATCACTCTAGGAAACTCTCCTAGGTTGCAGCTCGGAGATGCCTGGTAACATGTAATCTTCAATATTGTTCTCAGAACTATTGGAATGGATGATGGTTTTGATCAAGTCAAATAACCATTTCAGCTCTATTCTCACTCAAGGCACACATGAACACTCTCACCAATACAAGGCTTTAGACCACTAATGCTCAATAATTTATAGATTTAATGGATAGATGGAGAATACCGACCGTACCAATAGATTACATACATAAACACGTATGAATCGCCAGCTACAGGAAGAAAATGAGACTTTCAAATCTAATTTATCAATGCAGAGATAAGATGATATTTATTTGGCATTAGAAACAAAAAAAAACTTCATTAGCCTATTCAAGTGCAAGCATAGAACAGCAAAGAGAATGGACATTGAACATATAATAGTAAAATAAGCTTATATTGCTAGAAATGAAGATGAGAAGCTTGAAGGAACAAAGGAGGAACAATCTCGAGAAGTTGAACATGTATTACATCTTACTTCCAGCTATTTATAGCCTGTTACAGTCTCAATCTATGGCTCTATCTCTTCAATTGATTTATTCCCTCAATAGGCAAGCATGGCTCGGAGGTTTTTTCTTCTGACAGAAGAATAACCGCATTCAAATATTTTGGATAGTTTGTTGCGCTGTCTAGGAGCTCTCTCATTCCAGAGATGCCCCATGATGTTGGTTTTGATGAGTTGTGTTGGGTTGTTGATGCTTCTGATGTTTTGGGCAAGCTACGCTATCTACTCCATGATCATTCTGTTTGTTAGGAGAAGCTACGCGTGTTGTGGCTCCATGATCACTTTATGGCCTTTGTTTTCCTGGAAAACTGTCTCCCCGACTATGCTTTGAGGTGGAAAAGTTCCTCAGGCCTCTCTTTTCCCTTTGAAATGCAAACAATGACTACTTTCTATTATAAACAGAGAAATGATGCAATACTCAAAAAAACCGCCCATTTCTGTTTCTTTTAGACCTCAACAATCCTCAAAAATGATTAATTCCTCTATCGAGTTTGCCCTTCAGGTCATTGTGGTCTATCGCAGCCAGTCGGTTCCCTCACTTTTGTATCTGGAAATTCGTGAAAAAATGTTGGAAACCATCAAAAATCGGCCTTGGCAGACTTAAAACTATATATATTTTCATTTTGGAAACCCGACGGGTCTAGGTTTCGTCATTATCACATTGCCCCAGGCTTCTTTTGTATTTCGTTATATAACAAAATATATGGAAAATGCATTAAAATCATAGCTTACCCACGGACCTCAAATGTTATGAAATATTGTTTATAATACTGTCGGGTCCACAAATCGGGTCACACACATATACATGTAAAGGCCCCACCCCTTAAGGTTTCCACTAAAAGTGATCGATGATGTAACATGGGCCATCAATCTGCGCACACGATAGACAGTCCACGTTTAATCACTGATCGCAACCACTCATTCCCCTTGGTATGTGCCAATAACCGCTAACTCGCCTCCACCGATTGCGACCGCCAATCCGATCATCGGTGATCGCTGATCGGCGGTGTATCACACTAATTTCCATTGCCCACCTATGCCGATCAGGTCCGCTGATGAGATCTGCCACTTAGATCTAGGTCGTTTATCGGCCAGATCTAACGGCTATTGTGCCTTCTCAGTTTTAAGCCTGCGATAATGGTTTTTTGACTGTTTTAATGCGTTTTTTGCCCCCCGATAGTGCATTTATGCCCTTCCAAGGGCTCATCTCCCTCACTTGTTGCAATCTTTGGATGATCTTAAGCACTTTTGAAGACTTAGGGAGAACTTTGGAGCATATTTGGATCCATTTGCATGATTTTAAGCAAACTTTGGAGAATTTGGGAGTGTTTTGGATCCATTTTTGGGCCAAATGCAAACAAAGCTAACATTGACTCCTTCTGGGGATGAAATCCTCCCTGTGAGGTTTCAAGAACTACAGAACAATGCCTTTCCTATAGAAAAACAAGCTCAAATATTCATCCTAGTGTTGCATGAGTCTTTTTAGCATGAAATAGAAACTTGAAAATAACATATTTACAATACCAAGCCTTGAAAGCCTTAACTGAAATAAATTTTGAAGAACAACCCATTGACTGGGCCATCAAAAACATCTTCTCCTTCCTTTAATGTATCCCCTTTGAGAAAATAGTCACCAAACTAAAAATTGACCCTTTTTACCTTTCTATCAAAGGTTTCTTTCTCTTGGTCAATGTGCATATCAGCAAAATCATCAAAGACTTGCAAAAGCCTACTGATTTGATATTCTACTTCAAAAACTTTCCAGCATTTGACATTATCAGGCAGAGATGGTCTATATTTCACCTCATCTCTATACGCTTTCAACCTTGGATGTTTTGCTTGGAAGGTTTTGTACACCTACTAAATGATAAGGTATGCTTCATACTTTGTTGTGTCATTTGTGAAAAGTTAATATAAAAGATGAATCAATGCATTCTTTTGTGGGGGACACAAGGACTTCACCCGTTCCTGCAGCTTCCTTAAAGCGAGCCCCATCAAAGAACATGTCCCAAATTTGTGGGCCTTCTTCCTCTGTGATCTGGAAAACTAGTTTTTTATGTTGTATAGAGGCCAACTGATAAGGCTTGGTAATGTCAAGACCGAGTTTATCAATGAAAGCCTTGGGCATTAGATTATGGTTGGCTCCAATGTCCATAAGGCAATTATGAAGGATTTCATCATGAATAGTCAAAGGAACATAGAATGATGGGGAGTTTTCTTCAAAATTTTCAATCATTAGGCTAAGAATAATAGTTGGTTGGTCATCTTGCAGATTTACATAGTCAGTGGAGGCTTGGATCGCTTTAGGCTCAAGATCCTCAAGGATGGATGCTTTGAAGGACTCATTCTTCACTAGTTCAATCAGAGGCATAGGTATTCTTGGCTTCTAAATTTCTGATTGAAAACTAAAAGAAGAAGGGGACTTGTCAAGGCCTCTTACCTCTATGACTGGAGCTTTGAGGATGATAGGATCAACTATCGATTGCTTCTACTTATTAGCTTGTTGTTATGCAAGGAAAACAACTTTATGAACAGGAGTCTCCTTGGCATTATTCATCTTTGACGTCAAATTATATTTATGTTGGTCTTCAATTTGTAGAACAGTTGTACCGTTCCACTCTTGGCTGATCTGGTCATTGAATAATGACTTCTCATATGCAGCTAAGGCCAAAAAGGGGGCATTGCCTTTATCTTCCATACAGTGGATCTCATCATCTTCTTCAAACTACTCTTCTTCCATGATTGCATTCTGAAAAGGGACCTTCACCCTTTGGTCTTCATTGGCATCTATGTTTCTTTGCAGGATCTACAACTGGTCATTTGCCCTTCTATATGGATTTTGATTTGGAGGAGCAAAGGTATTAGGAACCCTTCCTTTCCTAGAATGTTTCTCAACCTTTAATTTGGAAACTTCAGAGGCTAATGACCATATCATCTTGGCCATTTTATCGATCTTGGGATCTGAAGATGGTGAAGGTTCGCCCCTCCTTCTATTAGCATCACCTTTGAGCTTTTCTGCAGCCATGATGTTTGATTCTACTTCCAGGGCTACATCTTGCATATTAGTGAAAGAAGCACATCGCCTCTCCATCAACGGTAAACAGAAGTTAGAATCAAAGGCACTGGCATAGATGAGTCTAGCAAAGGTAGTGGTGTGTTTCACTTCAACTCGTATCTTGATGTAAATGCGGTTAAATCTCTTTTTAAAATTAGACAGCAGCTCACCATTTTCCCTCTTTAAGCTCCCAAAATCAGTGTGGTAGTAAAGGAGACCCTTCTTACCCCCCCGTTGCTTTAGGAATGCATCATCTAATGCCTCAATATCTGCTATAGATCTTGGGGTCAGTTCCCTGAACCATTTTCTAGCCTCTCCATCTAGGCTTTGGACAAAGACTCTCATCCACACATCATCTTCACTAATGTCTAGATTATCAGCATAGCTATAGGATAACTCAAGATGTTCTTCAGTAGTAACACTTTCAGTCTCGTGAGCTTAGGCCTATATTTCTAATATTCTCCAGTAGGCATAGAATTCAAAGGGGTGGGCAGTATTAGAGGTCCATACCTAGCAGCTATGATTCCTTCCATTTTGGTAGGTGCTTGTGGACCTGCCATAGCTATGGTGGATAAAAGAGTACTGGCAGACTGAATGATATAGGGTTGAGTGACTGATAAGACTAAAGGAGTATGATGGATAGGAGGTGAGGTTTCCTTTGGGCATACAACAAAAGGAGAACCTAAAGAATAAGGAGCTTTATGAATCTCTAAGAGTTTTTCTTCACTGCTAGTATTAGAAGCTATACTCTCAACATATATTTGTTCTATTACAAGACTTTATTGAAGAGATATAGGAGATTGTTTAGGTTTACTTGAACCTGATGCTCCTGTCTGCAATACCTTTCTTTCTTTGATGATCTTTTCAGGGTCACGAACTGGGTCAGCTTGTGACTTTTGAGGATTTTTCTGAGTATGCCTCACAAACTGAGCCAGAACTATGATCTGGAGTCGCCAAGAGGTTCGGCCTCCAAGAGAGTCACCAGATAGATGATTACAACCAAAAAAGTACCTAGGCTTTGTCTATCATCAAAGTTGGATCTATGTCGTTTCCTAGGGAAGCTGAGCTTTAGTTTCCTTTTCCCGACAGCAGTGCCAATTATGTTATCACTCCAGGAAACTCTCCTAGGTTGCAGCTCGGAGATGCCTAGTAACATATAATCTTCAATATTGTTCTCAGAACTATTGGAATGGATGATGGTTTGGATCAAGTTAGATAACCATTTCATCTTTTGTTAGGGTCTTACCCTAACCCCCTTATCTATGTAATGGGACCACGTCATAGTTAAGAGTCAATAAAGCCCATATTAATAATTGTAAGTGGTTAATCCGCAATTAATAAAGGAACCACATTTAGTTGCAAATGGGTCGTAGTATTAGATAGATGGTATTAGTAATAAGCGGTATTGACCCGTTGTATTACTCATAGGAGTCATATATAAAGGATATTAACTCCCTGCGAGGAGCATCGTGTCTTATTTTTGTAATCGAGCTCTGCTCTATTGGAGGTTGCCCCATCGAAGAGCCAAGTGAACATTACTCTCTGAATAATAAAGTCATTGCCATTCTGTGTTCTCGGTCTCTTTTCTTCACATATTTTGTATTTGGGTATCTTTTGCAGGTTAAGAAGCATAACAAGTGGTATCAGAGCTCTTTCCAGGGCC
>APFE030390527.1:0-10377 GCA_000404065.3 Pinus taeda | reverse complement strand
AAAAAATGATTTGAGCTTTTAACTTAACCATTCATCACACATAATTTTGCAACCAAAAATCTACTTACCCACCTACACATCCTACCATTTTTACTTCTTTTATTAGGATGCACTTAAACTGGGAAACCCTTATCAAACTTTTCTTTTCTTTTACAATGGAAATCTATTTAAGTCTATCCTTATTACATCCAAGGGCTCAGATTAAACTGTTGAGCTCCTTTTATTCACTCTACCTATCTACTTATCTGCCAAGATTAAACAATTTGGTCAGATTTTATTCTTTATCTCTAAGCATGAAATTGGAAACATGGAATAACCAAGATTAAACTATTTGGTTACCATGGATTGTGGCATAAGTAACAAGTTGCACACAATCATTTATACAAAAGTAAAATAGTAGTGGAATTTTGGCTTGCACACTTTCATGGTCTTTCATTTTTCTTTGGGGTTCATTTTCTTTCATTTTTTTGACCTTTTCTTTATTCTTTTTGTGCTTTGATTTTTCTTTTAGGACATACCCTCTTTACTTTTTTTTATTTTTTTTATTTTTTATAAATATGGAAAACATTTGCAGAAAGCAAAGGTATGTACATGTTTCATACATAAACTAGGTCAATCATCAATTATGACACCTATTGGTATAGGAACATAACAGTGGCTCCACTTGGGGATGGCTTTCCCTGGTGGAAAGTCAAGGATTGTAGATCAATGACCTTTTGAAAGAATGTGATTTTAATTTGCAACTTCCCTTGATTCTGTTGCTTTATTGATATCTACGACAGTGAAACTTTTGAAGCTTGGGGCCTTCTCTTCACGCTTCAACTCCAAAATTTACCATCCAATCAACACTGAACATTATGAACGATATAGTATATACAATTGAAATGGTAAAATTAGTAAATTGGGTCAATGTAGTGCTTCAACATTCGACCATTGACATGTCCTCCTTCTATCTCTGCACCATCCAATTCTCTGAGAAAATAAGAGTTATTTCCTCTAAAGGCATATATAATGTATGGACCTTTCCATAGGAAGTGAAACTTCCCATGCTTCCCTTTGTCTTCTCTTCTGGAATCCCATTTCAACACTTTGTCACCAAGGTAAAAGTCTTCTGCTTTAGTTCTTTTCTTAAACACTTTTTTGAGCTTTTCTTGTAATACTTGGGCTCTGAGGTATACTTCTTCCCTGGTTTGTTGCAAACGAATAGTTTGATTGATTCTCCTCTAAATATCAATTTCTTCAACTTGAGCTTCCTAGAGTAGTTTCATTATTGGAACTCCTAATGATAAGGGGAAAACTATCTCCATTCCACAGTTTAATTGATAGGGACTGGTACCAATAGATTTCTTAGTTGTAAGCCTGTATGCCCACAAAGCATTAATCAATTTTTTGTTCCATGTTTTCGTATTGTCCTTCAACAATTTTTTAATATTATTAATTAAGCATTTATTGGAGGATTCTGCAAGTCCATTCCCTTGGGGATAGATGGTTGTAGAATGACCAAGGGATATAGGGTATCTATGGCAGAAATCAATCATTCTTTTTTATTTAAATGTTGCAGCATTGTCTGTGATAATTTTGTTGGGGCAACCAAATCTGGACAAAATATTAGCCTCTAGAAAACCTATGATAACAGTGTCAGTGGATTGTCTGGAGGGAATGGCTTTTATCCACTTGGTAAAGTAATCCGTGGCAGTTAGTATCCATTTATGTTGAGCAGAAGAGGGGGGATGAATTTCACCAATGAAGCCTAGACCCCATTGTTGAAATGGTTTTTCTGTGGAAATGGGTTTCAAAGGTAAAGGCAAAAGTTTTTGTTTTCCTTCAAAGATCTGACACTTGTGGCAGGAGGTTACAAACTTTCTTACATCAGAAAACATGGTTTGCCAGTAGAGTCAAATATCATTGGAGTCAAATAAGTCCTCCAAAGGAGTTAATCCCTTGTGTAATTGGTTATCTTTGAGATTTATGACTTCAGTTTCATCATCAATTATTTCATCAATATCCATTTGCTTTAAGTCTTGATTATCTGTTTTTATGAATTTAGTAGGTTGGAGCATGTTTATTGAGTTTTCTTTCAATTTGTTAATGTCTAACTCAATAGTATGATCAAAATCTGAAACCATGTCTACATCTATATTAGTGCTAGCAAACTCTTCATCTAATGTCAGAAAGTGATTAATTTGTTTATCATTTTCAAAAACTTGCCAGTTCTTAAGATTATCAGGTATAGTTGGCCTGTGCTTAACCTCTGTAGTATATTGGTGATTGGGCTGAAAAGGCAACTTGCAGGTGCTAGAAAACATGGCCATACTATGGGCTTGCATGTTATGTTTTCTGGGAATGGTTGCAAGCTTGGTTTCTAAAAAAGTATTAAGGATTTCTACAACTGTACCTCGGTAAAGCCCTAATCTAGGATCTCTCGTTAGGTAAGTACCCTTAATTTGTTTGACTATTAATTCAAAATCTCCCATGATTGACACTCTTATGGCTCTTAAGCTTTTAAATAATTTAAGACCTAATAGGAGGGCTTCATATTCTGCCATATTGTTTGTGCATTTGAAATTTAATCTATAGGCATGTCCCTCTGCATGATCATTCTCTAAGTTATAAATCCATACCCCTACCCCTGCACCTAATTTGTTTACTGAACCATCAAACTCCAAATGCCATAAGATTTCATGTTCATAGTTTTCATCTAGGGTAGTGGAAATTTTCTTAGCTAAGGCATCTGGATTTTCTTTGTCATTTGATATCTCTTGAATTTGGACAGTTGGCCTTCCTTTTACAATTTCTTTTGGTTCTGCTACTATATCATTTGGAATATTTTCTGGATTAGTTTCATCATTATAGAGAATAAAGGAGTCCATGTCAGAATGCACTGAGTAAATAGGGAAGTTTGAGGCTTCTCTTGACTACTCACTACATACTTCATTAAAGATTCTCTATATAATTTCTTTGGTTGTCCAAAAACAGATATGGTGGCATATGACATGTCTAATTGTAGAGACCCCTGAAGCTTTGCACCTTAGGATCTGGGCAACAGCATGCCATACTTAGGTGGGATATCTGCCACAACAATGTCCATGAGTATAGTTTTGGTAGGGTATTGAACCAAAGAGACACACAAGTCCTTGAAAAGTCCTAAACACCTAACTTGACTTGAATCAAAAGAGAATAAATCCCTATCAAGTCTAGTGATGTCTAAATTAGGTTTCTCCATAACAGACTTGGGCATGAGATTGTGCGAGGCACTAGAGTCAAACATGGAATTATGCAAAATCTTGTCATGGATATTAAGTCTGACATAAAAGGGTGGTATGCCTCCTTCTATTGGTTTCCCATTTACCTCAAGGCCAAAAATTAACTCGGGTTGGTCATCAAAGAGATTTTCAGAATCTTCATTATCAATGATATTTAATGTTTTACTTATTTGACATCTGTAGGTATCATGGTTTACTAGTTTTGTCAAAGGAACTGAAATTTTAAGCTTGGCTACCTCTGCTCCAAGGTTAAATGGCAAAGGTGTTTTGTCTGTTTGAACATTAGGAGTTTTGGCAGCTATGTTTTCTTCTTTTTCAAAGTTTGGAGCATTTTTTGTTGATTTTTCTAATACAATTTTTGGAGATCCTTCCACTATTTCCTTGGGGGAAAGTGAAGTGGAAGATTGTTCATTATTAGGCAGATTATCATATACATCTTCTATGGTGGGGTGGGAGGATCTTGAATCATTTTAGAAAGGATCTGAAGTGTTTTTGTCACAAGAATTGTATTACCTTTTTAGGTTGATTAGGATATGTTTTCTGGTTTGGATCCGAGGCATCAATATTTTTTCTGCTTCTTAAATTATACTGTTTATGTACCTCAAAGATAGCAGAATCATATCCTTGCCTAAAATCATATGACTCACCTGTTTTGGTCGGGAATTGTTGTATCACATGGGACTCCTAGTCGTCTTGAGTTAGGAAGACATCTTCTTCATCATCTAGACCCATTAAATTTATTTGAATGTCTGGTTCAGGGTCTTCTGAGTGGGAGGCCTCTGCATAATTTTCTTGGAAAGGTGGTCTGATATTCTGGTCAGGAATATTTTTTCCAGCATTTTGATTCTGATTTTTCCTAAAGTTAGGATTTCTCCCTGAATTAGCCTGTTGGCCATCCCAGGGAGATTTCCTTTCAATAATTTCAACTCTATCCAATAATTTGTCCATTCCTTTGACTATAGCATCAACCTTTTGTTCAAAGGGGGTACTTTCTTCTTTTACAGGTATTCTTCTCTCATTCCTAGCTTTGGCTCTTTTGGAATGTAGTTTAGCCTCAACACTTACTGCCACACTCTACATTTCTTCTAGAGTGGGGGGATTTCTCTCTCTTAACTAGAAAGCCATATCTAAATCAAATCCATCAAGAAATTTGATCAGGGCTAGGCTAGGTGGGGGCCTAAGGTCGACTGGAATGGCGCTATAAACACTATTGAACCTAGTGCAATAGTCCTGAATGGTTTCATGAGGTCCCCTTCTAAGGTTCTCATATTCAGATAAAATCTGAAGGGGGTCCTTCTTTTTCTCCCACCTATTCAAGAATTGTTGGTAAAGGACTCTTAAACTGTCTATTCTTTGGGGGGTTAAAGATCTAAACCAGGTTCTAACTTCTCTAGCGAGACTTTGGACGAAAATTCTGTTTTGGACATCTGCTGTGTCAATCTCACGAAGTTCAAAGTAGTCTGTCATTTTCTTAGTATGCTGCTGAGCTGTGTAGGTTCTAGTGCCATCAAAAGTAGTGATTTTACTCTGATAGTCCTATGGCATAGCACCTGGGGCAGCAGGCATCTCCAGGGGATCATATCTATTGGCCATGATTCTAGGTTGGGTAGGAGTTGGGGTAATAGGTAGTGTTTGGGTTGTGGAGGAAGAACTAGAGGCAGTGGTAGGGTGTTGAGTGATGATTGATTGGAGAGGAAGTGAAGGGATGAAGGGAGGGGTGGAATGAATCTTAGAAGAGTGAGGGAATAATGATGTACTAACAGAAAGAGAAGTGGTTTGAGAAAGTTTAGGTGTTCTATCTGTGGTAAGAAATGACTGAGTTGAGTTCTGCAGGTAACGATCAATTGATAAATTGGCTTGTTGGATTTCAAGTTCTCTGAGGAATTCTGGATCTTGGACTAGGTCCAATAGTTCACTGTCAGATGTAGTTCTAAATAGAGAGAGTTCAACATGTTCGTCAAAAGGAAGGCCTTCTAGGTAAATCCACTCAATAGGACATGAATGTGATCTGAACAAAGGTCTGGGGCTAACTGAACTTTCTTGTCTTCTAATGATTCTCGGAATCAGGTTGGGATTTTCAAACACAAAAGGAGGATTTGGATCAGGGTTAGTCCTGGTGTAATGAGTTCTCCCTAAAGCCAGATTTCGAGCTTTTAAATGCTTTTCTTTTATGGATTTTTCAAAATAACTTTTATTGTTTCTTTAAGATGCTTAAAATCAAACTTTAGAATTTCTTAAAGGTTTATTTTAATTGAGGTTTTGTTCTTCCCCAGTCGAGTCACCACTATGTTATCACTCAGATTTCCCTTAGAAGTTATTCAAAAGAAGGAAAGGATCCAAGGTAACTACAAAGTAATCTTTTAAGTACAGATCCTAGCCAATCGATACTCAGAGAGGGCTCTCTCTTTATGATTTATCGTTGTTTTGGGATGATTTTAGGCTAGTTATGAAAGTTTAAGTGTGTTTTGATTTTGATTGGGTGGTGGAATTCTGGAACAGATGGGTAGAGAAAGCCTTCAGTTCATTGGGCTATGGAGTCAAACAAAGAGTTGCTTAACTGGATCAGATCAATTGCTAAAGGAAGAGTTCACAAGGCAAGCTAGCACAACAAAAAGCAAATCTGTGGGTTGAAATGGATGAGGTAATCCTAGTCAAGGTAGAAGGGCAATGAAGAATCCTTAAACCGGGATCAGGATGAGGAATCAAGGGAGATCAGTAGTAAAGGGCAATTAAGAATATTTTACTATTGACCTAAGGAAAAACTAAGGAATTAGGGGAGCAACTAAGATTTCCCAAACTAAGGTAATTCAGTAGGAAACAATGAGAATGTAAAGATACCAAAACCGAGAGAATTTAGCTAATTCTGAAATAATTTTCTTTATTTACCATTCAAATTTTATAAAGAAAACATGTGAATATTTATAAAATGATGAGAAAACAATAATAACATGAAGAGATAATACCTAGTTGGTTTCCATCATGCACAAGAATCCTGTGAAATGTATTTAACTTTATTTCATGATCCAACAGCCAACCCAGACTTAATTACAACAACTCACTAGCTTGATATGAAATGTATGTCAGAAATGTCTTTGAATCCACCCTAATGACTTCAATTTCTAAAGTATTTATACAAAAATTACACAAAAATATCTCTTAACCATATGATATTTATTCCAGGAAATACAAAATATATTTTACATGAAGATAGAGACAGATGAAAAACAAAATATTGTTGTCCCTTTATTTGTGAACGAGCTAGAGGTTGGAATTCGAATTTGTCTCTTGCATTTTCTCTGGTAACTATGTGCTGGATCTCCTTCTTACTTTGACCTACTGATACTATTTACCTGTATTCTGATACTCTTTAACTGTATTACCAAACTTTACCTGGTTTACCAGAATTTACCTTAGTAAATATTTTATTCTTCACATATTTACTACAATAACTTATAGTATTTCTGTCATATTAGCCCACCATTCATCATTTGGTATTTTAATTCTGATTAGCTTTCTGTACACTTCATCAGCTTCGGTGTACTTAGCAAAATTGGGCTGGGTGGTGAACAGGTGCTTCACTTCATCTTCTATATAAAAAAGGTTCTCTAAACCATCATAAAGCACTTTTCCAGTAGCTTGTGCTTTCACTGTGGAAGAGATGGCTTGACTCCTGGCCTGTTTGTGTAGTCTCTCAATGTAGTCATCCTGAGTCATCAATTTGTCATGTATGACCATTAAGGCATTTCTGCTTTAAAATGCCTCAACATGAACTCATCTATGTCCTCCTGAATGCTCTGACATCTCTTTTCTAAATTAAGCATCAAGTTTTTGAGAAATTGAATTCGGAAAATCCACACTGTTCTTCATTGTTTTTGTCGATGTTTCGAGCCTATACCAAGACTCACAAACCACTCTTGGTATAGGCTTGAAACGTCGACAAAAACAATGAAGAACACTGTGGATTTTCCGAATTCAATTTCTCAAAAACCACTCCACAGAAACCTACAAACTAAGCATCAAGTTCTTTTTGGTAACAACTTTCTTGATTTCCAGGATGGTGGCAGTTCTATCCTCAATTTCCAATTGCTCCAATTGGTGCCTGTTTCTGCTATTCAAAAAGTTGATTAATTGGGTTGCCTCTTTAGGTTTATCCCCCAATTCTTCTTTGGTTTTCTGTATGGCTTCTACAACTATTTTCACTAGCTCAGTTTGCTCAAAAATGATCTGGATGGAAGGCCAAATATCATTGATGGAATCAATTTATTGGTCCATAAAATGTCTTTTATATCTTTCAAATGTTTTTCAAATGTTAATTCCTTCTCTAGGACTTCGATTCTTTCTTTCATCCTTTTAGTTTTCCTTTCCTCTTCCTTGTTTTGAATTTGAGCAAGCTCATAATGGGTCTCTAAGCTTGCCATTTGTTCTTTAAGTTTCTTCAACTTTGTTGCCTGGATACTCATTTGTTCCATGGCTTTGATCATTTGCTCCATTTTATCTACTATTTGCCCTGTGCTGGTTGATGTACCTGTAGTTGAAGTAGTCTTTGTCAATGGAAATGTTGTGATTGGTGGAAATGTTGGTACTAAAGCAGTTGCCGGAGTGGAAGGCACAACTGTAGAAACTATTGGAATAACAGTCTAAGGGGCAGTGGTCGGCTCACTTTGCTTAGACTGTATTGCCTTTTCTAATTTATCTTCAGTTTCCTTTAGCTGGTCATTTAGTCTTAGGAGTAGGTCCATGAGTTCTTCCTCCTTTTTCCTTTCTACAACTTCTGCAGTTTGGGGATGGTGGAGTGGAGGAATCTTTAGCTACTTTTTCAAGGCAGCTATGTCACCATTCTTCTTTTTGATAAGTTGTTCAACTTCTTTCACATCTTTGGGATCATGTCCCAATTCTATCACCAAGTCCTCTAAATATTTTATTCTAGTATCCTTGGCTTGAGAGGAAGCTTTCTCTAATTGTAGTTGCGCAGACGTGTTATGTAATGAATTTTGCAGTTGATGGGTTGCAATGGCCTTGCTGGTTAGAGTTGAATAAACCATTTCACCAGTCTGCTTGTGAAGCTCTGTCTGGTCAATAGGATTAATATCCTTTGCCAACACACCAAAATAAGTTTTCAAGTAGTCTGCCATGGATTTTGGTTGCTGTATAGTGGGCTCTAGAAAACTCATATGCATTTTCCCCTCTTTTATGTCAAAAGCTGACATAAGTCTGGTTTGGTTTGTTGGGGCCATTTTCAGGTAATGAGCATAAGTTTGTGCTTTCAATTTCTCATTCCTCACTTTTATTTCTTTGTATTTTCCCTTGATATCCATGCTCTGTTAAGAGGAAGCCTTGAAAGAAGACACCTCTGTACTTTATTGTCTATCCAATACTGCATTTGTGAAGTGGATGGGATCCCACCTATTGGGATAGTTTGTAGGCTCTCTGTCCTCTCAGGCATTGTGTTTCCTGTGGTCTCCTCAATGAATTCTTCTACAGAATGAGGATTCATCCTATGCCTTTTAGCAAGGGCTTCATCAGTAGGCCTGCTGGAAGGAGTGGCCTCTTCCCTGCCTCTTTTAGGATTTCTTTCCTCATTAAGAGGAGTTTGTAGAACTGTAGGGTTGCTGATGATCTACTGAGGTGGAGCCAACTCCTCTGAAATTTTAGGATGCTCTAATTCTTCCCGTTGTCCTGAATGTTCTACTTGGTCTGATGTATTTTGCTATTTTGGTGGCTGAGTGCTAGGTTCCTGTGACCTTTTTGGTGATGAGGTCTCTCCTGGCACCTGTGCAAAGAAATTTTCATCAATTCGTTTCTCCAAATCTACCCATACATTTTCAACTTCTACCCATGTGCTATCCTGATCTATAAGAGTTCCTTCCACCCATTCAGTCTGATTTGCATATTTCTCAATCTCTGGGATCCTATGGTGGATGTAGGGGGATAGCTTATTCTTTTGTCTTCTGTCATTAATGAAGCTATGAGGGTCATAAGGCCAGATGAAGCTTTTTCTCAATCTCAATGTCTCAAAGAGTTTCTCTGCCTCTTTCCCTGCTCCTTTGTTGTTGCAAATGAATGGGCCTAGGTGATCCTTTATCCTCAACTGAGCTTTCTTCTTTGTTTTTACAAAGTGGATTTCATTAGAATTGATTATTTTCTTGTAGTACTCCAGGGCAAATAATCTCACGGGGACATATTTGGGCAATTTATATGGAGGCAATTCACACCCATAAATTCTGAACTCAGTATGGTTCTGGTACAAGTACCAATCCCTAACCTTATACTGCTTGGATAACTCAAGAATTTTTTTAATATCTGTACTAATCTTGGGAGGAGGATTTCCCACTAACATAGTAGTTACTGGGTGAACAAACAAATCAATGAAATCTGTGTAGGGATGAGGAGAAGAGCTAGAATAGTGAAATATAGAGGTCCAAAAGACAACAGACCTAGGATTCCCTCTGGTGTCAAGCTTTTCGACAGAGAGGGAATTTATCAGATTGGTAATAGAGAAAAAGATGATACAAAATTGAGGAATATTTAAACACTCCCTCATTCTCTAATCTCTTGAATTGCTAATGTATTTTGCTTGCAATGAATGAAGCATAGTCAAATTTGGCTGTAGGTGGTTGACCAGGGGTAAAAATAGTCATGAAAGCTAAGGTTAATTCATCTACATACTCATGAGTGGTTAAACCCAAAATGCAAGCAATTATGTGTTGGCATTATGAGACAAGTGTTGTCCTTGATGGCAAATCACTCAGATGATAAATTATAGTGCAACAAAGTTATTTTCAAGTTCACGGAATTTTATGCAGAGAAAAGTTTACTTCATGTAGAGAAAAGTTCACGGAATTTTATGCAAAGAAAAGTTTATTTCATGTAGAGAAAAATTCACGGAATTTTATGCAGAGAAAAGTTTATTTCACGTGGAGAAAAGTTCACGCACTTTCATGGTTGGTTCATGGTATTAGTCCCACAGTTTTTGATCCTATGGTTTTGGCCCATGGTATTGGTCCATGATTTGAGGAAGAGCTTGCCTATATAAAGCGAAGGAGATCATTTGGCTTGTGTATGCTTTTGGGTTGAATATCTTAAGATCTGAAATATTGGGTTATTGTTTCAAAAG